>CP139503.1:378497926-378755837 GCA_021014915.2 Artemisia tridentata subsp. tridentata
TGCCTCCATACATAGTGTTCTGGAAACTCGTGGTAGAGTAGTTTTCTAGCTTCTTCGTCTGTCTTGTTTGTTTCCATCCATGCAATAAACTTGGTTTCATTCAACCGATTGCTTGTCCAATGTGAAATCAATAGATTCCGTTGCATCAAATATAACTGACTGTTCCCCTTCTAAGTGAAATGGTAATCTTTCAACAGGCGGAAACCTGTAATGTATATCGAATCCGTATGCAGAAAGGTATCTACAATCGTAAAAATCCTTGACTTCATCGGCCTCTTCGTCTTCGAGAGCTGCAGTAACTCGATCTGGTCCCTTATTTATGTATTTGAAAAGGTATTTTATAGACCCAATCTGGTTGCACCATTCTACATTAATATGTGATTGGTATCGACGAAGCAGTCCGGGGTTGTATGGAATGACGAATCCGTTGTGCAAATCCGTTTTACTTTTTGTTATAGTAGACCCGTCATTCCTTCTTTTATAAATAGCATAACCTGTTTCATCAATGAATGTTGTTTCATTAAACTCTTTTGGGAACTTCTTTGTGCATTTGTTCTTTACGGTGCAAGGACAGCTCGGTCGTTGAGGGCCGCACGGACCATGCATCATGTGGTCAGTTACAATTTTGTATAGTTCCGGATCCTCATGCTTGTCCGGGATTTCAGCGGAAATGAAGCGGTCAAAAGTTGTTTTGATACTATTATATACATATAAGTGCTAAACAGGTTTTCGCTAAACTATGTTATGATATAGCGTATATATACGACCTGTATCGTAGACAATTTAAAAGTTTTTGACATGTTTCATTTTTAGCTATTATACCCATTTGACCCGTTAGATGGTAATGATTTTGTAGCATGATTTTGCTATCATTTTTTGTAGGTTACCCATGATGCAAGGATATATTATTCAGGGTCAGAAGCCAAACTTGCACATATGCAAATGTTTCTGGTTACTCCTAACCTCTCCATCGACTAAAGGTCAATTAGCCCTTAAGAAAGAATAGTGCACCATCCTTATGTGTGTCCTTGTTGTAATCCCGATAGAGTTCTCTAGTAAATAACCTTTGAATGGGATATAACACTTAAAGGAGCGATTGTATACTGAATAATATCCACAGTTCAATAATTATGTCACATACCCTCACATGCAACAAATAAAGAGACAATGTATAAATCATGCAACAACTCCTATTGGCCTAAATTGTAAAATGCATTTTTAACCTTAGCTAAGTTTGTATAGCTTCTTAATAATTCCAAGAAAACCTTTAACTTGCTTTAAATGGTTTTCTCCACACTATCGTTTATACAATGCTTGTAATAATTACCTTAGTTTCCATAGACTATTAGCAACATTTCCCTTTTCATTATCTAGGCAACTCACCTTCCCCATCAATCTTGTAACCAATTGAACAAAAGGGATCATCATTCAACCACTTTATTTAAGCATAAAAAGCTCAAGATATCCAACAACCACTTGTAAATGATGGATACACAAAAAGACCCATATAACATAATCATATACTGATATATGTATTATGTATATGCAAAAAGACCCGTATACATAAGATATCGAACAACCACTTTTCGACTAATATTTATTCCTAACATTTTTAACTTTAAAGATATAGTACAAAGGAAAGATGTTCAGATGCAGGATTTTATGTCAACTAAAGATTTGATTGGCAATTATCAAAAAACTATTATGACAATTAGCTTTGATCACAAACAATTATCTCATTCTTTTGCTCCATATAATCCTTGAATACATATGTTTCTATCTCCATTCTTTGACCTTCCTTCTCAAGCCCTGAAATTAGCATATAGTTATCCTGGTACTACTGAAGAGAAACATGGTAAAAAGGGCGTAGATAATGACTTTGTAGCACGCCACAATGTCGATCCTGATGTCATTTCCTTGTTCATCAATGTAAATATTACTGTTATCCAGCCACTGATCCTTACAATCTTCATCTGATTCGTTCTTTTAAACTGCAAACAGCATATTATAGTACCATCTTTTTTACTAATATTTTTCGGGTATGCTTGTAGTTTTTGATAATGGCGATAACTGGACAAAGACAACTTCTTTGATTGGGAAGGGTCTTTCTGAAGCACAACACGTTATTGTTCATGGATGAAGCAACGGCTTCTGTTGATTCACAAACCGATGCTGTAATTTAGCGCGAAGAATAGAAATACCTAGATGGTGTAACGTATCAGCAAGCATTGGACTGTTACTCAGAATGACCCGAGACGTTTTTCACTCAAGTCTTAATTTTTTTAAATAAAAATAATTGTGTCGGATATTATTATTTCAAGTTAAAACCTGAATTAACGCACCTCCTAATCAAATTTGAGCATAAAATGATCACTAAGTATTACAATTAAAATTATGCTTATCATCTAAGAAAAAATAGGTTTACCTTCGGTAGCAAAATTCACATGATTCATTTTCCCATGGGAGCTGCCACCACGTTGTCGTTGGTTGTTACTAAGCCGATTCTTATTTGCACGGGACACATAACGGCTATGTTTCTGGGAGCCTGCAACATTTACTATAACGATAAGCGGCCACTGTTCAGTATAACTTGAAGAGGCTCTTATATGTAGTGTGTTGCAGTTACAAAATATACGCGAATAAGCTGACAGACCTGTATCAATAAAATGATCAGAACCATCTTCACCACCAACGGCTTTTAAGGTTCCGATTTTTTTTACACACCTGTAATACCCATGCATTGCAAAAATTTAGTATAATTAAAAGTTGGGCTATAGGCAATGAAGCTTTGGAATTCTGTAATGCTATTAATAGTCATGAAACATACCCGTGCGCATATCATTGTGCAACATGTCTAAGTCAACGCATATCATTGTGCAACATGTCTAAGTCAACTCATAATGGACTACCATTATTTTTTGCATTTCACCCATTAATCTTTGTCAATAAAGTATAAGATAAGCACATATTCTAAGCCTTTTTAATTATATATATAGTTAATTACATGGCTTAGTTAATGAATTTGCATGCCTAAGACAGCTCTGGGTAGAAGACTCTAAAATCCATATCTGAAAAAAAAAAATTTATGAAAAGAATATCAGGTAACAAAATAATTCATTGAAAGAATTCGTGTAATAATTCTAACTATGAAACAGAAAACAAATCCAGCCAAAGAATATTCCACATTCTTTCTTGTGCACCTATTTCGAAGGGCTTCGTACAACTGTCTCCAAATGTGTTCCCCCCAAGGAAAGTCATTCCAGACTTCCAAGTTCTCAACCATTCTGAGATATACATCATCCACCACAGATAACAGGCCACGCCCCATAAATATGACCTGAAGTGATAACAGAAGGCAAACTCGGACGGCGTCTTCATCAGATACTTTTGAAAAAAGCTCTTCATCCTCAATCAAACATAGAAGATCAATGGTTTTTAAATTCTCCCCTACCTTCTGAGGAAATACACGGTCACGAAATATGATATCACCACTTCTAAACTTACGAAAACTAGGCAATCCAAATTTAAAACCTGTTATCAGTTGAAATTCACGGCGTCCAAAATGAAGTTGATGTCCATTAACAAAATAAAGTAGTGCCAAATCATAGTGGTCATCATCAGATGGAAATTGTTTTTGAAGCATATAATGTATAAGACTCTCCTCGTTCGCAAAGTAATTTAAATCCAACCATGGACCAAAGCATGTTGACCGAAACAATGTACGACGCTTTTCAGCTAATCTGTCTTTAATCAATTGAAAGTAATGCAATTTGCTTCGAATGTGAACCTTGGCATCATATTCCTATATTAATAAACAAAAAGTTATAACAAAAAATACTACAAATACAAGCATAACAATAAATTAGTATTGCAACAATAAAGAAATTAGTATTGTAACAATGAACTATCAAACTACATGGCTACTTGTGGGCTTCCTGAGAAAACTGTATACAGCGAAGTAGTATGACAAAGTCAACCCAATTAATGAATACCCAATCACAAAGGATAGTAATGCACTGGTTCGCAGTTCAGTAATGCACTCCATTTGTCTCATGATCCTACTATACTAAAGTGTACTAAATTGGTATGAACACACCCTAAAATAAGCACACATACTACAATACTAAAAATATATTGTGAATACCATGAAACAGCCAACCATGAAACATGGTGATGTATATAATGATTATTTATGGTATTCAGCAAGGTACGAAAAATTAAACATGGCGACTTATTAGATTCTAAAGATTTTCTCATGCTTATACCATCAGGGGTGTTTGGATGACCTTATTCCACTCTACATACTGAATACCACTCTACATACTTGATAATCTCATAAGCCCAAAAAGACATTTAAGTCTCATAAGCTAAGCCAAAGGGGTGATAATCTCATAAGTCTCATAAGCTAATCCAAAGGGGTGATAATCTCATAATCTCATAAACTAATCCAAACACATTTAAGTCCATAACCTAAACTTCATAATCTCATAAGCACATTTAGGGCAAACTTAACAGCTTTTCAAATTTAAAATAAGCCCATAAGCCAAAAAAAAAAAATAAGCTAATCGAAACACACCAAACACACCCTAAAATAATACTACTACGAGCCATTCAAGTTGCTATGAACAAAATTTGTATGAACACACCCTCTAAAATAATCACACAAAATTTGTAGCAGATGCATACTACTGAAATTATTACACTAATAAACATATAACGACTAGCAATTAAAGAAAAAACTAACCATTCGTATGAACAAAATTGATATAATCAGGTTGTTGATAATGTGTATGGATTTGTGTGTTTGAAATCAAATGATAATCAGGTGTATGTTGTTGAAAATCCATGTTATTGATAATAAAATTAAAATTAAACTAATTTCAAAGATAAATCAAATCAAAGGATTTGATTCAGTTTGGAAGATTTTACATGTTTCCAATGTTACTTTTTAAGTACAGTTCGCACATTAGCCGCAATTCGCACACCGTCATTCGCACATTTGTTTTAAAAAGTCAACTGTGCACGTGGGTTATTGGTGGGATTAATTATTGGTTTGGTACCATTTTGTCAGACACGTGTCACATTTTTTGTGGATTCGCACGTTCGCACATGACTCTTTTGGGAAATGCCACTATTTGGGTACCACAATTTGAAAAAAGTTTTTTTCACCTACTCTTTTGGTAATTACAATATTATACAAGAACGTAGCACATTTTTCTAGAAGACATTATGGTTTATTAGCTTTTGTTGCTAATAATAAGTCTTTTTAGACAATAAAATTCTATATTCCAACTGTTGGGAATAAAATGTTCAAGTCAAAGAGCCTGCTGGATGAAGTATTGAGCCTGCTAGTTGATATTGAAGAAGTTGAAGATGTACTAACAGTACCTTCTGGGTGAGAAGGTACTGCTAGTTATTGAAGGTCCTGCCAAGTTAATGATCAAGTTGATAGATATTTATTTGTAGATATTTGTTGTATTATTAGTCTTTGTACAATGTAATACGTTATGTAGAAGTAGTTCAGTCTTCCATGTTTGTGCAGAAGAATATACAGAGTAGTTTACATTGGAAGTTGTAATTAATAGTAGGCTAGGAAAGTCCAAGTATCTTATTATATTCAACAACTTGACAACTTGTAATAAGGGGTCCTTATCCTATAAAAGGATCTCTTAGTCACCACCTTTGTAGTAAGCTTTTCCCAACTAATAACCTAAGCATAACCAAAACAGAACATCTCTCTAGTAACTTAGTTACTAAATTCACAAATCCTTAACAAACCAAAGATTCAAGGTTACTTTGTAATCCTGGTGATAGTTAGATCATCCGTATTATTTCATCAATAATATTGAATCGTTTTGTGTTACTAAAGTTGTGTTCATTGTTCATTATAACTCACGTTTACATACTCACCACCTTTGTTTTTCTTTTAAGTGTGTTATAGTAGATTCCGCATACTAAAACACATTCATTCATAAATATCTCAAACACATTATTAAGATTCACATCCCAAGTGTTTGTATAATCCTTCCACAAGTGGTATCAGAGCTAGGCTGATATTTACGATTTAAAAGAACAATGGACGTTGAACACATTCAAACCAATGTTGCTGCAAAACTTCCATTACTCAAACAAAATGAGTTTGATATGTGGAGACTGAGGGTAGAACAATACTTTCAAGTGCAAGACTATGCACTTTGGGAGATTATTGAAGAAGGAAACTCATTCAAACCCACAATCACCACCTCCACAGTAAACGATGAACTAGTACAAATGATCTTAAACCCAACAAGCGCAGAAGAAAGAATTCAAAAGAGAAATGATCTTAAATCTAGGAGTATGCTTCTCATGACTATTCCAAATGATCAGCTTTTGATCTTCAACAAGTACAAATGTGCTAAAACCCTTTTTCAAGCTATTGTGGCTAGATTTGGTGGAAATGATGCCACCAAGAAAACTCAGAAAACTCTCCTCAAACATCAATTTGAAAACTTTGCAGCCACAACAAATGAGTCTTTGGACAGCATGTTCAATAGACTTCAAAAGCTTTCAAGTCAGTTAGCCATTCATGAAGTAATGGTATTTCAAGAAGACTTAAACTCCAAATTCCTTAGGAGTTTACCATTTGAATGGTCCATGCATGTCTTTGTCTGGAAAAACAAACCAGATATTGATCAGATGAGTCTTAATGATCTCTACAACAACTTTAAAATAGTAGAGCATGAAGTAAAGAAGACTACTGGTTCAAGCTCAGGAAATATGGCTTTTGTATCATCTCCAAGCACCTCAAGAGTTGTAGATGAAGAAACACTACAAGAAAACAGGGCTTTACCCACGGAAATTACCCACGTACATTGATACGTGTGTATTTTCCCTCATATTACCAATGAGTTACCCACAATTAGCAAATCCAAAGCCTAGAATAAATTACCCTTGATTTTCCCATAGTTTTACCCATAAATTTACCCATTAAATCATATATCGTGTGTAGTTTGTGGCTAAATGATTCCCGCCAAAATATTTCCCACATATTACACACAATTTTTTTATCACGGGTAAAGTCATGGCTAATTTTGTGGGTAAATTTTTTTTACCCACAGACTACACACATCTTTTGTATTCGTTGGTAATATTTGTGGGTGGTTTATGGGTAATATTTATACTTGTAGCTTTTCACAGACGCGGTTTCCCATTTAACATCTCGAGTGTAATTTACGTGGCTAAGTTTATATTACCCATTTATTAGAGTCATCCTTTGTGCTCGTGGGTAATTTTGTGCGTGTAATTTGTGGGTAAAAATATGCCCATGATTATGGCGATGGTTAACTTTTGTGCCTAAATTATTTTGCTCATTTATTAGACACTTCTTTTGCTCATTTATTAAAAAAAAATTCCTAATTATTTAGTCTTCCCCAAAAATATTTTCATTATATCCCGCCCCAATTTTCCCCTAAAATAAATATTTTTTGTTCCCTCCAAGTCTCCATCTAGTTTTCCCCTAAAATATTTTCATCGTATCCCGCCCCAATTTTAACCCAAAATCAAAATCACTTTTTTAGATTTCAATAATTCAGTCACACTCATCCCTTTCCCCCAAAAATATTTTCATTATATCCCGCCCCTATAATTCAGTCACACTCATCCCTGATAAAACATAAAACCAAGGTGAAGGTCATAACTCAAAACAACATATCATTAGCCGCACTTGTTAAACCCTGCCAACCAAAAATTCATTATTAGGTCAAACCAAACCCAAATTAATGGGGAAGAATAAGAAGCACGACGCCGGTGAACACAGTCCGGCCACCGTATTCGTTAACAACCTGCCCTACACTTTCACTAATTCACAGGTAACACAGTGTCGCTATGTGTAGTACTAATTGATATAACTGTGTTAGTTTACATATGTAGGTGTAAGTGTGTGAAAATTAATCAGTAGTTGTTTGAATAATAAAATTGAAATTTTGCAGCTGGAAGAGACGTTTAGTGATGTCGGACCGATTCGACGTTGTTTTATGGTTACAAAGAAAGGTATGGTTTTTTATTAGTTTAATTTGATGTGAGTATGAAGCGGAAGTTAATGATAGGATTAAGGTACAATGAAAACTGTGCGATTTGATTAGTAAATGTTGCCATTTAGGATTTACGAGAGCTATTGCGGTTTGATGAAAAGCTATATACTGATATTGGATGCTAAAAGTTGACTCTTAGTTTAGATTTCAAAGAGCTGTTTTTAGATTTCAAAGAGCTATTGTGGGACGGTAGCAGTTGTAGGTAACTTGTAGGATTTTGACCTTTTGTATTATATATTTTAGCTGTAATGTGTGTATCGAGTATAGACTATAGATTATCCATGTTTCGAAGCAGGAGTTTATGCTGTGTATTGGGTTGGTTTTGTTTATGCTTATTTCGGCTAAAAAGTTACAAGAAAAGCTGTAAAATGATGAAAAGGCCGTAACTTTAAAAACTTATTTTGTGAAAAGCCTAGTCGTAACATATTACTTTCCCGTCTTGCTTGGGACGTTATAAATAAGAAGGTTAAAGAGATTGTCATTTTTTTTAATAAGGTTTTTGGTGTGATTTGTTGTTTTTTTAGGAGAGCAAATTGTTGAAGTTTTTGGGGTTTATGTGGAATCCTTTATCATGGGTTATGGAAGCTAATGCTATTATGGCAATTGCTCTTGCCAATGGTGGTGTAAGTGTATGTAAGTTGATTATCTGATATAATCCAGAAGTGCTACTGCGACGGTATGTTCATATCTTGATAATTTCATTTAATAAAGATGTGGCGATTCAGGATCGATTAATAAGCTGAAGATAGGTGAGAAGCGTGAGAACCAAATTAATTTGCTACTTTGTAACATTGATTCACGACTTTACATATTTGAGCAATTTTACAGAAGTTGTGAATTAAAGTTATGAAAATAGAGAATCAGTTTGTTTCACACTTATAACATATAGTAAGCTTCCTACAGGTTCCTCACAATACATCTGTTTCGTATGGTGAATTGGGTAAACAATAACCGCAAAGTGTTGTCTTCTCCAATGAGTAAGTTTTGAGGCTGCTGTGCTTTTCATTTGCAGCTTACCAAGATTTCAGGAACTCTGCTGAATGCCATGATCTACATCTGATGTTCCTTCTTTACATCCATCTGATGTCCCTTCTTTGCCTTCAGCGGGTCAACAGTTTCATCAACCTTATTTCGGTAATACTTGGTAGTGTTACATGAAGTTGTGCACCTGACTTTCCCAGTTTCTGTGTGTTACTGTACAGCCTCAGGATGCGGCCAAGTTGTATTAAATTTTAGTACCGGTACCGTTTCTAAAGAGGCTGTTGGCGAGGCTGCTGGACAACATTCAGATGGACAATATGCATATGAGTGCCTACAACCTGGTGGGACTGCCACGGGTCCAACGCATAGTACAACGCAGACACGAAAAAGATGTAGGGGAGGCCACATGTCGCATACACGTCACCTTTCTTTGGGTATGATGTTGTATATGGTCTTACCCCTCCTGGATTACCCATGCTTATTTTTGTATATGTTGAGTTTTTACCTTACCTTTGAAAGTTGCTACGATTTTTGAACTGCTTAACTATGCCTGGTGACCCAGGCTAAACGAACTGTACAATATCTGATACAGATGCAATGTCTTCAGCTGCCGAGGTTCAGCGGCAGGTTGGATATGAAGAGCTGCTCGCAGATGCTCAACTCCCATGCAAGTCAGGCCAGCACGCTCAGGTAAATTGACTATGTTTGCATTTTTTTTATATGTGTTTTGAATCAACTATGAAGCTTACTAATGTTGTTTATGTCTTGATTTCAGAAACTCCAACAGAGTCCATGCCATCATGTGTTCCTTTGTTGTTGCAACCGGGAACGAACTGTACAATATCTGATAGAGATGGAACGTCTTCAGCTGCCGAGGTTGAACGGCATGTTGCATATGAAGAGTTACCTTCCAAGGGTATCCTCACAGGTTAGAACAATGCTATGATCAAATTTTGAAAAGACTCTTTTCATGCAACTACTGGCTGCTCTTAAACAAAATGTTGTCACTTTTCTTTCTAGAGTCTGGTGTGCACTGTCAGTCCTCCATAGGTGGTAGACAGGCTGAAACATCTGCTCGCAGATGCTCAACTCCCAGGCAAACCCCGCCAACATTTACTGAAACAGTCAGGCCAGCACGCTCAGGTAAATGGACTGTCTTTGCATTTTTTTTATATGTGTTAAAAAACACAAAATTAAAACACTACCATGACAAATTTATGTGTAAAACCCCATAAAAGCACATTCAACAACATAATGAACCCCATAAACTCCCAACCACCATCAAACATCAATTTCCAAACCGTTGGCAATCACCACTAAACCAAACAAATTAATCAGAGATTCAAAATATTCTTATAAATCTAAACCCAAAAATTAACACCCCCTTAAAAAAAAAAAAAAAAAAAAAAAAAAAAAAAAAAAAAAAAATTGCCTAAATGTACAAAAATATATATACATATATAATGAAAATAAGTGTCAAAAAGACCCGCCGCAACGCGGCGGGCATTTCCAACTCATTTCTGTCTAAACAAAGTTGACATTATATTTGTTATCTAATGTAGAGGCTCCTTACTGACGAATCTCCACGCTTAAGAAGTGCTTTGTGTTACACTGTGTATGGTAAATCTGGAGTTTTTGACGCTGAAAGATTTATAGATGTGATGCAAGCTTTTGAGAGTTCATTCTTTGGTAAATCTGGTGAAAACAAAGTCCGTTCAAAAAGATCTGGTAGAACAAAAGGTTAGGTGAAGATGATGTATAGCTTACAAATTCCCGCAATGGCAGTGAGATCATTCTCTGGTTTACGTGGCCCGGATTTTCATTCAAAGGTTGCAGCTGCCACATCTGTTCGCAGACCAAAGCCTTCTCGAATAGTGCCAACTGTTAGTTATAAGTTGGTACTGTCGCTTTAGACAACTTGCTAGTGTATTAGTTACAACTCTTAGTTATAAGTTAGTGCTGTTGGTTCATATAGTTAATACTTTCGGATAATTTAGGTTGTTGGTTCCTTTCGGATATTTTATGTTTATCGAAAAATTCCCACAAGTTTTACTGGTACTTTTCCTGGTTAATATTAATTACCCACCAATTATTGTGGGTAAACTTCTAATATTACCCTTTGCTTTCCTACCAATTGTTGTGGGTAAACTTCTAATATTACCCTTGGCTTTTCACACTTAAATATCCGTGGTTAAATGTACCCATAAATTATCATTGGTAAAACGGAAATTTTTATTTAATGAACACACCCACGGATTATGTGCTGGCTAAATATACCCATAGATTACCCACATGACAATTTGTGGGTATTTTCGTGGTAGCTTAGAAAATCCCGTGCAACATTTACCCACGGATTGAATAAAAATGCCCACAAACAATGTCGTGGTTAACATTACCCACATGTCAAAAAAGTCGTGGCTAGTCAATTACCCTCGAAGGTTTTCCCCATTAAAACAGATTCATGGATAATCCGTGGGTATTCATCAGTTACCCACGAATTTGGCCCTTTTACCCACAAAATCTGTCCGTGGCTATTCGCCTGAATTCTTGTAGTGAAAAAGATGATAGAGAATAAGGTACTGCCAACACTAATTTTGGTACTTCCAGTACTTCTAGCAGTACCAAAACAATTTTAGATGAAACAATCGGTTGTGCTTTCCTGACGTCATAACACAATCGATCCATATTAACTTTTGAAGATCTTCAAGAGATCAATGATGATGATCTTGAAGAAATGGACATAAAGTGGCAACTTTCACTTCTGAGCATAAGGGCTAAGAAGTTACTGATGAGGACTGGAAAGAAGATTATCATAGATGGTAATGAGCCTGCTGGGTATGACAAGTCCAAAGTGGAATGTTACAACTGCCACATGAAGGGTCACTACTCAAGAGAGTGTAGAAGACCAAAGATGCAGGATGATAAGGGAAGAGGGTTTGAGAACAAGAACAAGGGATGGTTTGAGAAGAAAGGAAGCTTTGAGAACAAGAGTAAGGCTGTGGAAATCACTGAGCCTAAAGCAATGGTAGCTATTGATGGGATGGGTTTTGATTGGAGCTTTATGGGTGAAGAAGAGTCAACTTCAGATGAAATGGCTTTAATGGCATTCTCCAATCCTGAGGTACAAATCACTAAATGTTCTAATTCTTGTAAAGTTTTTGAAGAATTACAAACCTTAATAAAACTTTATGATGAGCTGAAAGTAGAACAAAGTAAAACTCAACAAGACCTATTTAATCATAAGTGTGGTATTGCCAAACTTAAGAAGCAGATAATCCATTTTAGGGAAAATGAACTCACTTTTTCTGATGCAAAAGCCATTCTTAATAGGGAAATATTTTTGAAAGATGCTGAAATAAAAATGTTAAGAACTGAGTGTGCTAAAGTGACTTTGGCAAGGGATAATATTCAACTAACTGTTACCACTTTGGAAACTGCTTCTGATTGTACTAGAAGCATAGTTGAAAATCAGATGAACAAGAGAATCAAATCTGGAATTGGATACAATACATGTCCACCTCCTTATAGAGGAATCCCTTGTCCCCCAGGATTAGATCTTGCAGAATCAGGTTTACATGAATTTATCAACACACCACTAGCTAAACCTGTAGAGAAAAGTGAACCTGTTGAGAGTGCTAAGATTGCTTCACTCTCTAACAACAAGGTGCTCACTGATAAGAAATCAGATGTTCTAATTATTGAAGATTGGATATCTGATGATGATGAAGAAGAGACTGTTTCAACCAAAGGAAACAAAGTAGGACCAGTCAGTCCTAAAAGAGTAGAGATTAAGACTAAGGCTAAAGCTGTTTTGAAAACAGTTGAATGTTGTGATAAATGTAATAGCAAACCTAGAGGTAGCCAAAGAAATTGGAACAACCTTAAGTCACACCAACTTGGTGATGATTTTGTTATGTACAAAAAGGCTTGTTATTACTGTGGTAGTTTTAATCATCTTCATGCTTATTGTAACAACTGGGTTTCTGGGAGTAAATCAAGGTCTAAAACAAATGAAACTCACCCCAGAAAAAGTTTTGTTAAGTCTAACACACCAAAAGTTAATCATACTGTTAGACAAAATAAGCCTGTTAATACAAAACCAACTTCTAAGGGTGCAAGAAACACTTTCAAATATGCACCAAAGGTTGTGAAAAATCCTATTGAAAAGAAATCTGTGGTCAAAACACAAATTTGGAGACCAAAATCAAAAGGTCCTGCTAGACCAAAAGGTCCTGCTAGACCAAATGGTACTGCCAAAATTGGTACTGATAGACCAAAGACCACAAAATGGATTAAAAGGGAAAATGTTGTTAAGTCCTCAGCATGTTGGATATGGAAACCACTCCAATCAAAAGGTGCATCAACAATCCTAAAAAGGTTTGATTACATTGATGCAAGAGGCAAACCCAAGTCTGTCATGGCTTGGGTACCCCAAGGAAACTAATATGTCTATATATGTGCAGGAACATTCAACTGATATTGGTGATCAAGGATATGTAGATAGTGGATGTTCAAGGCACATGACAGGCAACATGTCTTTCCTCACAGACTTCAAAACAATTGATGGAGGATATGTTACCTTTGGGGGAGGAATCAAAGGAAAGATTACTGGTAAAGGTACTATCAAAACCAGTAAATTAGATTTTGAAAATGTGTACTTTGTGAAAGAGCTTCAGTTTAATCTCCTTAGTGTCTCACAAATGTGTGACAAAAAGAACAATGTTCTCTTTACTGACAATGAATGTATGGTTCTTTCTTCTGATTTTAAAATGCCTGATGAAAGTTAGATCCTTCTTAAAATCCCAAAAAGGAACAATATGTACAGTGTTGATTTAAAGAACATTGATCCTTAGGAGAGTTTAACTTGTTTAGTAGCAAAAGCCTCATTGGATGAATCTATGCTTTGGCATAGAAGGCTTGGTCATGTAAACTTTAAAACAATCAATACAATTGCAAAATATGATTTGGTTAGAGGTTTACCCAAAAAGATTTTTCAAAATGACCAAACCTGTGTTGATTGTCTTAAAGGCAAACAACATAGAGCTTCTTGTAAGCCCAAGACCCATAACTCAATTTCTCAAGCTTTATACATGCTTCATATGGATCTTTTTGGTCCTACTAATGTGAGTAGCTTGAATGGTAAAAAATATTGTCTTGTTGTTACTGATGATTACAGCAGATTTTCTTGGGTTTTCTTTTTAAGATCTAAGCATGAAACTAGTGAGATTCTTAAGTCTTATATAACTGAGGTAGAAAACCAAGCTGATAAGAAAGTGAAAGTAATCAGATGTGACAATGGGACATAATTCAAGAATAGGGTTATGGATGAATTTTGCAAAGAAAAAGGAATAAAAAAAGAATTTAGTGTAGCTAGAACCCCACAGCAAAATGGAGTAGCAGAAAGGAAAAATAGAACACTTATAGAGGCTGCTAGAACTATGTTAGTAGACTCTAAGTTGCCTATTTCATTTTGGGCTGAAGCAGTAGGTACTGCTTGTTATGTGCAGAACAGGGTTCTGGTGATAAAACCACATAAAAAGACTCCTTATGAACTTTTCTTTGGTAGAACACCATCTTTAAGTTTTATGAGACCTTTTGGATGTCATGTCACTATTCTCAATACCAAAGATCATTTAGGAAAGTTTGAAGGAAAAGCTGATGAAGGCTTCTTGATAGGGTATTCTTTGCAAAGTAAGGCCTATAGGGTGTACAATAGTTGCACTAGGCTAGTGGAAGAAAATTTGCACATAGAGTTTCAAGAGAAACTAGCAAATGTTAAAGGCATTGGACCAGATTGGATGTTTGACATTGATAGGCTTTCAGAATCTATGAATTATGTGCCTGTTTCAGGTACAAATGCTAATGATAATGCAGGTTTTGAAGACAATGTTGAAACACCTAAAGATCAAGATTACATCTGGATGCCAATTTGGAAAGGATTGGATTTATCTTCAAGTCATGAAGAACCTTCAAATACAACAAATAAAGGTACTGAAGATGATCATGGAACTCAGGGTCAAGAGAATCAAGAAAGTAGTGCAAATGACAATGGTACTGCTAGTTCACCAGATGGTACTGCCAGTTCACAAATTGGTACTGCTGAGCCATTAAATGTTCAAACAGATGATTCTTTACCAGAAGAAGTGGGGATTGACAATCTTCCATTTACCTATGAAGTTCCTAAAACACACAACACAAGAATTCTCAAAGATCACTCCACTGATGATGTGATTGGTAGCATTGATTCTGGTGTTAGAACAAGATCTCAATTCTTGACTTCAGACCAAGAAGGGTTTATCTCATCTATCTATGAAGAAAAGAATCATGAAGTTGCCAACATATGCCTGTTTTCATGTTTTCTTTCACAAGTTGAACCCAAAAACATTAACAAAGCCTTAGATGATGCAAGTTGGGTTGAAGCAATGCAAGAAGAACTTCTTCAATTCAAGCTTCAGAAGGTTTGGAAATTGGTTGATTTGCCCAAAGGTCACTGGGCAATTGGAACCAAATGGGTGTTCAGAAACAAGAAAGATGAAAGGGGGATTGTGATCAGAAACAAAGCAAGATTGGTGGCCCAAGGATATACTCAAGAAGAAGGGGTGGATTATGAAGAGGTTTTTGCTCCAGTTGCAAGACTTGAAGCAATTAGGCTATTCTTGGCCTATGCTTCTTTCATAGGCTTCACTGTCTATCAAATGGATGTTAAGAGTGCCTTCTTATATGGTACTATTGGAGAAGAAGTGTATGTTTCTCAACCTCCAGGCTTCATTGATGCAGAGTATCCAGACAAGGTGTATAGGGTTACCAAGGCTCTTTATGGTCTACACCAAGCTCCTAGGGCATGGTATGAGACATTGGCTTTCTATCTATTAGAAAATGGATTCCAAAGAGGCAAGATTGATCCAACTTTGTTCATCAAAAGAACCAAGAAAGATATCTTGCTGGTGCAAATTTATGTTGATAACATTATCTTTGGATCCACAAACCAAGACTTGTGTGTAGAATTTGAAAAACTTATGCATAGTAAGTTTGAAATGAGTTCCATGGGGGAACTTACTTTCTTTCTGGGTCTCCAAGTGAAACAATCAAAAGAAGGCATATTTATCAGCCAAGATAAATATGTAGCAGAGATCCTAAGGAAATTTCAGTTTGCTGATTCTAAGGTTGCAAGTACACCAATGGATTCAGAAAAGGGGTTACTAAAAGATGCTGAGGGTGAAGATGTGGATTTGCACAATTATAGATCAATGATTGGGTCCTTGATGTACCTTACATCATCAAGACCAGATATCATGTTCTCAGTATGTGTATGTGCAAGGTTTCAAGTACATCCCAAAGTTTCTCATCTCACAGCAGTCAAAAGGATTTTTAGATATCTCAAGGGTCAACCTAGGTTGGGTCTATGGTATCCAAGGGAATCATCTTTTGATTTGGTGGCTTATTCTGATAGTGACTATGCTGGTGCAACTCTAGACAGAAAATCCACAACTGGTGGATGTCAATTTCTTGGTTGCAGACTCATATCTTGGCAATGCAAGAAACAAACAATGGTGGCCAACTCTACAACTGAAGCAGAATATGTTGCTGGTGCAAGTTGTTGTGGGCATGTTCTTTGGATCCAAAATCAAATGCTTGACTATGGGTACAATTTTCTTAACACCATTATTTACATTGACAATAGCAGTACTATTTGTATCATTAAAAATCCAGTTCAACATTCAAAAACAAAACACATTGAAATCAGACACCATTTCATAAGGGATTGCAATGAGAAAAGGTTAATTCAAGTTGTTAAAATTGATTCTGAAAAGAATTATGCAGACCTTCTCACCAAAGCTTTTGATTTAGGTAGATTCAAATACCTTGTAGGAGGTATTGGAATGATAAATCTTTGAAAAACATGTGTTTTTGTACATAAAAATAACTGGTATTGGCTTTTAAACATGGTACTGCTAGTTAGTCAAAAGGTACTGTCAGTTCATATTGATGCTTAAATGTTTACAAATGCTATAGATCAAGTGCTTTGCACTTTGTTCTTTTGGTTTGCAACTAACAAATTTCAGGTTGATAACAAAACAAGAGATCTTCCAAACAAAAAGGGGAAATAAAAGTTATTTACATCTCAGGGGAGGTAACAATCTCAGGGGAGGAAATAATAGCCCAGAATGGAAGAAAAACCAATTTATGAAAGAAAAAGACAAGAGCATACAAGATGATGTAGAGGTTGAAAATGATAAGAATAGATCACATATTCAGAAGGGATGAAGCATTCCTAAAGGAGAAAGTTCTATCTAGATCAAACTAAGGAAAGTTTCAATGCAAAGGCATGCTGATAGATGATTTCACTTGTTGAACCAAGCATCCAAGATACACAGCATCATTGCCTCTTATATAACAAAACTTAAGAGTTGGCTAGTCCATAAGCAAACGGCTTTTGGTAAAGACAAATCAAATCCGTTGATGGTTGATAGTTTACCAAAAACTATATGGTATTTAACTAACCATACTTAACAGTAAATAGTTAACTAGTCCATAAGCAAACGGCTTTTGGTAAAGACAAATCAAATCCGTTGATAGCTGATAGTTTGCTAAAAACTATAAGGGATTTTTGCTAAAATTTCAAAGAGACTGCCAAGTAAAATTTTCTTTCAAAGGTACTGGTAGTTCAAATTTTGGTACTGCTAGAGTAAAATGGTACTGCTAGATAACCGTTGAGCCTGTCAGATAAAAATTATAGCCGTTGGGCCTGGTAGTTAAACATAACCGTTGGGGTATTTCTGTCAATTACTGATGTTATATTATATTATATTTCACATATAAAAGATCTTTTTAACCACCTTTTCATTTACTTATTAAAATCTTTCTTATTGTCGGTTAAAAGTAATTCTCTCATAACATCTTTCATCAGTCCTTATCACAATTAACACACACCTTTCATCTTCTACCAGTACCACCAACAAATCCCACCATCATAATCAAGATTTTCATTAACCTTCACCATGGCAAATCTAACCTTTGTTAAACGTCACAATCAGTTAGCATTTTTGGAAAAGTCTGAGGATAATGCCTCTTTTCATCAAATAGTGGACTTTTTAAATGAGTCTTACATCAGGTTTGCTTTACTTGTAAATCCCACTATTTATGAATCTCAAATTTTACAATTTTGGCAATCAGCTAAAGTTAAAACTTCTGAAAATGGGGACCAAAGGATAAAAGCCAAAGTGGATGGCAAAACTTTGACTCTTACTGAGTCATCCATTCGAAGACATCTTCATTTGGATGATTCAGATGGTATTAGTCAATTGCCTGATACTGAAATTTTTGAAAATTTGGAAAGAATGGGGTATAATGCTGATTCTACAAAACTCACCTTTCTTAAAAAGCATTTTACTCCACAATGGAGATTTTTGATCCATACAATCCTTCATTGTTTGAGCCAAAAGAAAACCTCTTGGGAGCAATTTAGTGGAAACATGGCTTCTGCTCTCATTTGCTTGGCAACAAACAGAAAATTCAATTTTTCCAAACATATTTTTGAAGGATTGGTTAAAAATGTGGATAGCCAAACAAACTTTTTGATGTATCCAAGATTTATTCAATGCATCATTGCAAAATCAAAACATTTGTTACTTACCCCACACTCACTTTATGAAACACCAAAACTTTCTCACAAAGTATTTTCAAACATGAGAATTAGTTTCAATGGGGAAGAAATACCACTTTTTGATGAAATGTTACCACATCATCCTGAAGAACCAACACCATCATCTGAATCACCATCATCAAGTTCTTCACCTGGTTACATCTCACCAACTCATCTTACATCACCAATCCCTACACCAGTACCATCTGCAACACCACCAACACCATCACCTCATGTATCACCACCCCAATCTCCTCAGACAGTGAAAGAACTAAAAGAGAAGGTGAAGCTCTTAGAAAATGCTCTTAAAAGTCAGAACACAAAATTTTCTGAGATCAACATCAAGTTAGTTAAGAGGGTAAAGAAATTGGAGAATGAAGTGAAGAAGCTAAAGGGTAAAAGATCTTCAAAGGTTGTTTTATCTAGTTCTTCAAGATCAGATGCTGAAGGTTTGGGTCACTCTTCCAAAAAGGGGAGGATGGGTAGCTCAGATGATGAAGAGGAGGCTCAATTTGATTTTCATGAAGGAACTCAGGTTTATGATGAAGAGCCTGCTGGTGCAGAGCAAGAGCCTGCTAGGATTGAGAGGCTTTTGGCTATGGACTACAAAGGTACTGCTGATCATGTGTACAAAAGAAAGAGGGACTTAGAGCCTCAAGGGGATTTGTTTGTTCAAGGGAGGTTATTTATTGCTGATGAGCAATCTACTGCTCCATCTCAAGAACCAACTCCAAAAGATAAGGGCAAGAGCATTATGGTTGAAGATGAACCAAAGCCCAAAAAGTTGAAGAGAACAGAGCAAGTACAAATGGCTCTAGATGAGGAAGTCTCCAAAAGGCTTCATGAAGAAGAAGTGCAGAAAGCATTAGAAGCTTCAAGACTGCTTGCAGAAATGCAAGAGCAAAAAGATGCTGCTCAGACTCTTCTTGACACTCAAGTTGCTCAAGAAACCTTTGATGCACAGATGCAATGGATTATTGCTAATGATCCAATTGTGAGAGGTCAAGCAGCAATAATTGTAGATGACAAGAATCTCAACTCTGAAGAGAAAACAGCAGAGCTTGAATCTTTTATCAACAAAAAGTATAAAGAAGCAGCTCTGGCTGATATTTTTGAAAAAATGCAGGAAAGCCAAAGAAGAGGTTTTAAGGTGGGCACATCTCAGAAAGATCAAGTGACTTTTATGAAGAGATTTCTAAGAGGTCAAGCAAATTGGACTGAATATCAACTGAAAAAGAAATCTGCTGATGAAATCTACTTCCTGTATCTAAATGCCTACAAGAGTCTTTACTACAAAATTCCATCTGATGCAAAGCCTTCAATGAAAAAGAAAGATGCTCAACAGAAGAAAGAAGAAGCAAAATTGGATTCAGAGCAAGTAAGTAAAATGTTAATTACTTTGCCAACAATTATACATGCTGATCCAATTAGGTCTAGACACCCTATTATTGATTGGGAAATTCACCATGATAGATCAGGAAAGTCATGGAAAATAATTAGGGTTGGGGGACAAACTGCTATCTTCAAGAATTTTGAAAATCTGATTAGAGCATGTGATAGAGCTGACTTAGAAGAATTGTGGAATCTAGTTCAAATTAGGCTAGACACAAATTCTAGCACTGATGTTAAGGAACAGGAACTATGGGTAGAATTCAATAGGATGTATGATCCTAATCCTAAAGATGTTCATTGGAAGTTTCCATATCATGATCCTTCAACCACATGGGAATTTCTAAGCCTTAGCAGTATTCATCATCTTTTCACACAAAGTAGGATTGAACTCTTTATGTTGGCTGAGAAAGAGTATCCACTTAGTTATGAAGTTCTTACAACCATGATCTCCAAGAGATTAAGATGTGATAAAGATGAAGAAAATTCAGAAGTTGTTCAAAGTTTGCTGAGGAGCATATTTGAGCAATGTGAAAGAAAAAGGAAGAACAGATAGTAAAGGTTTTGGAAGAGTTCCCTCAGATCCTCAAGGTATGTATTTTATTCATCAGAAACTTGTGTATTTTAAAGGAAATAACAAGTTTAGGGGAGGATTGTTGGGAATAAAATGTTCAAGTCAAAGAGCCTGCTGGATGAAGTATTGAGCCTGCTAGTTGATATTGAAGAAGTTGAAGATGTACTAACAGTACCTTCTGGGTGAGAAGGTACTGCTAGTTATTGAAGGTCCTGCCAAGTTAATGATCAAGTTGATAGATATTTATTTGTAGATATTTGTTGTATTATTAGTCTTTGTACAATGTAATACGTTATGTAGAAGTAGTTCAGTCTTCCATGTTTGTGCAGAAGAATATACAGAGTAGTTTACATTGGAAGTTGTAATTAATAGTAGGCTAGGAAAGTCCAAGTATCTTATTATATTCAACAACTTGACAACTTGTAATAAGGGGTCCTTATCCTATAAAAGGATCCCTTAGTCACCACATTTGTAGTAAGCTTTTTCCAACTAATAACCTAAGAATAACCAAAACAGAACATCTCCCTAGTAACTTAGTTACTAAATTCACAAATCCTTAACAAACCAAAGATTCAAGATTACTTTGTAATCCTGGTGATAGTTAGATCATCCGTATTATTTCATCAATAATATTGAATCGTTTTGTGTTACTAAAGTTGTGTTCATTGTTCATTATAACTCACGTTTACATACTCACCACCTTTGTTTTTCTTTTAAGTGTGTTATAGTAGATTCCGCATACTAAAACACATTCATTCATAAATATCTCAAACACATTATTAAGATTCACATCCCAAGTGTTTGTATAATCCTTCCACACCAACACCAACATAGAGCTCATGGTGCTGTTCTTGATTATGGAAAACCAGTCAATTTTCCCGTCATTGAATTTGCGTACTCAATTATCTAAAATGCACCTTTACTAATTGTTAAAAAAGCTGATTATTTAGGATGATACTAGCATACAAGTTAAGCGCACACATACGAGGGCTGCATGAATCAAATTTACTAGAATAAACAGTAGAAAATAAGACATGCATGTATCAGTTGGCATCATTGTCATCTAATGAACAGGGTGTTCTCCCTTTTCAGTATGCATAAATGAAGCTAAAATATGTGCCAATGACTCAGCATTAAAGTCTACATATATACGATAACCGCTCTTCAAATATCGAGTAGTACAAAAAATACTACCCAAAAAAATAGAATTAAAAATGATTTTCGGGTCTTGTCAGGTTGACCCGATAACCCGATAACAAAAAATTTATAACCCTAACTCGACCTGATAACAATGTCGGGTTATCGGGTTTGAATGAAACTAACCCGATAAATTTTTTCAATCCGATTTAACCCGACTCGATAAAACTTATCAGGTTCGGGTTCAAATCGAGTTAACCCGACCCTACTGACACCCCTAGTCGTAGGTTGCATCATAACCGAATGCGTGTCCAATCTTTTCGATGGGATGACAGCTAACACCCACATTTATAAACATTCCTTCACTTTATCATTGGATCCGGTCTTTCAATTTTAATAAAAGGGCACGTGGAGTCATTTAGGTGGCTGGATGAATGTTAGTGGGACTGTGGGAGTGAGAGTAGGATTGGAAAATGGAGTCAGGCGCCTCGTCTATTTAATTTGGGGAAGGTGAAACTCAAACGCATCTTAAAGTATTTCAATTCATTTTTATTTTTATTTTTTTTCTATTTTGTCGCATGCTCTAGGAATTTCTTCAAATTGCAAATGTAAATATCAAGAAGCTCACGTGCCACTTTTTTCTTTCTTTTGAATTTAATTATGATCACGTGGCATTACACTTGCTCTCATTTCATCATTTCATCATATTATTATGAGTAAATTGCAAAAATCGTACCTGACCAACATCAAATGGCTAATATACCCTTGTCTTTTTCTTTTTCTATATTTCTATTCAGTTTCTTACAAAAATGGTCCTTGTGTTTAGCAATGTTTTACAAATTTAGTCATTTTTTTTAATTATTTATTTAACTATTAATATTAGTACTATTTTTTTATATATTTTCGTCCGTATTTCTTATGTTTTTATCCGTTTTTCTTGTGTTTTTTTCGTTTTCATATGTTTTTGTCCGTTTTTCTTACGTTTTAATCCGTTTTTCTTACGTTTTCGTCCGTTATTCTTACGTTTTTTTGGTTTTCGTAAGTTTTTAAACGTTTTCGCCCGTTTTCATACGTTTTTATACGTTTTTCTTAAGTTTTTGCCCGTTTTTATCTCTTTTTTTTGTCCGGTTTTATTTATATTTTTTTTGCCCGAATTTTTTTAAAAAAATAAAAAATAAAAAAAGTTCAAAATTTTTGTCTGAATTTTTTGTCCGAATTTTTTTAAAAAAATAAAAAAAGTTCAAAATTTTTGTCCGAATTTTTCTTCCGATTTTTTATTTTTTTTAATTTTTTTGTCCGAATAAAAAAAGTTCAAAAGTTTTTTTAAAACTTTTTTTAAAAAAATTCGGAAGAAAAATCTTGAACTTTTTTATTTTTTTTTATTTTTTTTATTTTTTTATAATAAATCGGACAAAAATTTTGAACTTATTTTATTTTATTTATTTAATTATTATTATTTTTTAAAATTCGGACAAAAAAAATAAATAAAATCGGACAAAAAATAAACGAATAAAAACGGGCAAAAACATAGTAAAAACGGACGAAAACGTATAAAAACGTATGAAAATGGGCGTAAACGTTTAAAAACGTATGAAAACGAAAAAAACGTAAGAAAAACGGACTAAAATGTAAGAAAAACGGACAAAAACATATGAAAACGAAAAAAACGTAAGAAAAACGGATAAAAACATAAGAAATACTGACGAAAATGTATAAAAAAAAATAATACTAATATTAATAGTTAAATAAATAATTAAAAAAAAATGACTAAATTTGTAAGACCTATCAAAACACAATGAACATTTGTGTAAGAAACTGAAAAGAAATATAGAAAAAGAAAAAGACGATGGTACATTAGTCATTTGATGTTGGTCAGGGACGATTTTTGATCCCAAAAGTTTGCCACACGGATGATCCTTGCACTTTCCAAACATCAGGGACGAAACATGCAATTTGACCAAACTTTAGGACGATTTTTGCAATTTACTCTATTATTATTTTTTCCATGTGCTACTAATTGTGATAGAAAAAGACTGTACCCTAGACTAGACTTCATTTTCTTCATTGGGCCGCATGGGCTTTGTTTAATCTTTTAATTTTTCGTCTTTTGGCTCGATGCTCCAAATGAAATTATTGTTGGTCTCGTAATTTCGTGCTCTTTCCAATGGAGTGCTCGAGTAATTACCGTTTTTTCTTTATTTTCAAACCCTTGTACCTGCAAGACATAATAACAAAAATCAAACATATTTGCAATATAATTTAATGTTTTTCAAGGTTATTAGTCCGTTTTAGCGTGTTTTTCTGGTATAAAAATGATTTGTGTTTAGGCACACATCAGTTATACCCCTCGGGTCAACAATATAAATCCCGAACCCCAAACAAATAAACTCTTAGTCACAAGGGTGGGTCAAACAGTCAACTATTAATAACAAGTCCAAGTCACAATATATAACCATTTTAGGCTATCGTGGTCATACCGAGACCACGGGTTCTCGGCTAACCACGACGAGGCCAAACATCACGTTTCAAGTCCAATATCAAGTCCACAATCTCAATAACAACTCTCGGCCTTTACTAACTTACGGGTCGAGTATTCAAGTCAATAATCAACCAAAACAATCACAAAAATTATCATAACCATTCGGACCAAGATGATAACAAAAATAAATCATATTGATGCAGTCAAGTGTGCTTTATTATTATGTGCATAAATTTTGACTTCTACAGTTAAGTTCCAGCCGCTACTACAAGTGACAAGAAGCTAGGAACTAGGTAAAATTCAAATATCAAAGCAACAAAGAACGCTAGCATGACAAAGTTAAACACCTTGAAGATGTAAAAATGACAAGACACACCCAACCAAATCTTATCCCAAATGAGACCGAGACCCACAAAACCAAACGGACTGAATATACTTACCTCGCCGAGACCACCTGGTCTCGGCTTCGAATCTGTCGCGAGCCAAACAAACCCAAACAGATCAAAAACAAATCCAACCTTAACCAAGACTAGACCTAGTCGAAACTTAACCAAAACTCACTAGTAGGTGGTGTACCCGTGACCACATCGAACAAGTATCAAGCCAAAAACCAAAACTCGAAACAAAATAAATCAAATAAGCTTAAGAGCTTATTATTAAGCTCGTTTGGGAGCTTATTCGAACCAACCAACATCTAAAACTAAGCTCGGGTGAGCTTTCTTCCTCCTACCGTGAACCAAAACGCGACACAAACACGAAAACTAAACACAAGATTGATGATACCACGATTTCATTACGTTTTTAATAGTTTTTAATCTTTTTCTTTTGTTTTTAACCCTCACCGATTCACAACCCCTTGTGAATCGGTGGTACTCTTACCCTTTCGTCTAGATCTAGTTTACCACTTACCAAAACACGACAAACCCAAGAAAAGGGCGGCGGTGGCGCGTGTGAAGGAGTATTACGGCGCGTAGTTGAGGCGCGTATGGTTGCTAATCGGGTTAAGGGAGGCAAGAGGAAGGTTTTATGGGTGGAGGTGAGATGTAGGTGGTGGCGGTGGGTGGCGTACGGCAGCGGCAGGTGGCCGGATTTTGGGAGAGGAGAGGAGAGAAGGGAGGGGGCGGCTAATATGTGAAAAGAGGAAGAGACGAAACCCTAAAATGGGTATAAGTCTTCCTTTTATAGCCCTAGGACCTCGTGTGAATTCATATTGTCCCTCAGGGACTGAAACTGTAACTTAGGCAAGGGTGGGAAGTGGAATTTGGTTATTCTTCTAATAAAACATTATCGAGATAAATTTGAGTACCGAAACATTTTCCCGAGTATTTCTAATGTTTTCCACTGATCTTAAAACAATTTTTCCAATCAAATTGATTATAAATACGTCCATGTTTCGTGTTATCTCGTAAAAATCAATATTTTACGTGTTATTAGGTTTATTTGTGCTGACTCGCGTTGTGTGGTCTAGCTCACAAACACACATAATAGTGAATACATAAACTAAATAAATAGATCATATCGAGCTTAAGGTTGAGTAAGGACCTGGAAAATTTGAGGTTGTTATAGTCTACCCCCGTTAATTAGAATTTTGTCCTCAAAATTCAATTGACTAAGGGCCTGAGCTTGATCGGATAGTATTCACTCTTCGATTAGGTTGCACACAGGAAGGTAAGGGTGTGGGTGTCAATCCAAATAGTACCGGGTGCTACTTCCCAATTAGTACTATCAATACTTCCTAACCTCTAGAAATCACACAAATGAAACCACATAATAATCACACAGTAAGGCAAGCTTTCCCGTCCTTGAGTAAAGCCGTCAAAAACCTTAGGCATCTTTTGGGTAGTTTAAGTTGAGCCTCAACTGAAATCTAACTTAACCCCACAACTCATCAAACAAGAACTGTCATGAGATTAAGCTAAACCACAAGTTTAAGCCCAGTAACAACTTGATTTCAGCTTAATCTCATAACTCATCAAATAAGAACTGTCATGAGATTAAGCTAAAATCAAGTTGGACCTAACCTTAAACTATGTAACAACTTGAATCTAACTTAACTTCACAACTCATCAAACAAGAACTGTCATGAAATTAAGTTAGGTATCAAGTTGTAAGAAAAGAAACTCAACATTTTTGAAGGATTGACTCAATTTTGGGATCGCTTTCAAATAAACAAGCTAGTAGATAACCAAGGAGAAGGTTCAACTAAGAGGGATGTGCATTCCTGTTTCCTCCAAAATCAATAGTGCATGCCCTAAGTATATCTCCTAATGTCGATAGTATGCTCACCCTGACCATCGGTCTAGGAATGGTAGGTCGTACTTGATTGTACAAAAAGATGCACTACCAGGCCTTCGATGGTGATCAAAGGAATAATGGGGTGTTGAGATTGCGCCAAGCTTGTTCTTAACCTGAAATAAGAAATACGAAGACACTACGTTAAGTGATTGCGCAGGGGTTGGACCCTGCGAACCACCTCCGGCGTGCGAGTAAGTATGTGTGATGATAAGTAGGTCGTAAATTGAGAGAGTGAAGTTAACTTACATTGTTCATGCCCGACTAAGCTATTTATAGGGGAGAAATAGGCCTTAGTGGGCGGTTTGCACATGTTTCGGAGATCATGGGGGCGTCCCATGATTTGTGGTAACCGCTAGGGCTTTGTAGCCCACGATCTCTGTTTTGGCGGGAAAGCCAAGGGAAGAGGAGACGTGGGTTTGACCAGGTCAGGATTGTCCTTCGTAGGAGATACCCCGAAGGGCTTAAGGCTTCGATTGGCGGATTCCCACATGGTAACCAGTTCGCAGGCGAATGGTTTTACGCCAATGAAACATGTTAGGAGATTAACCTGGGCCTCCGAAGGGAGGGCTTTCTACAGGCTCGAAGGGGAGTCCTTCGACCCGTTCGGAGGGTACATCATCAAGCCCCCCAGTCGAAAGTGATATATACGTACAAGGATAAATTGCATTCGACTCAAAAAACCTGCTACACTTTATCCCGTTCGTCGCAAATTTGAACGCAATGAAGATAAGTGCTTAAACAAACTTTGCGCAATAAATGCGGCTAATAAATCTTCAACTACCACTCTATACTACAGCAACGAAGATATCGGTAAACATCTTTTCAAAAATTAAAAAATTAGGCTCCATGTATATCTCGGATTATAACTGCACGTGGATGGCTAGGATGAAACTACAAAGGATATTCATAAACCCTTCATACTTCCAACCCTAGATCATATTTTCTTTTGCGCCCAAAATACACGTACACGACCCTGTGCTTTGTGCTTCAGTTGAGCTTAAAGGTAAGTTTCCCTCTCCGATCTTTGTCCTTTTGCGCTCATAGTTTCTAGTTCAAGATGAGTATGGCGGCGAAAAGAACTATTAGGGAGCAAAAATGTACTCTATCAGAGCAGGCTCTAATAGAATTTCTTAAAATATATCCCATACCTAAAGAGTTTAAAGTTATGCTTCCCAATCAAAACCAAAATGTTTTTGATGCTCCAGCGGGTTATGTGGGGCTTTATGTGCATGCATTTACCGAATCTAACTTTAGGATTCCGATCCACCCCTTAATCCTGGAGTTTCTACAATATTATCAAGTACATATATCCAGGCTGAACCCTTTTGGCTTAGCCAAGTTGACTACTTACATCGTTGTATGTAAAGCTTACGGGTATGAGCCAACACTGAATGTGCTTAGAGGTTTTATAAACCTTTGTCCTGGTGGTGATTGGTTAACATTGGCCAAAAGAAGTGAGCCCGATGTGCCTTGCTTAATAACTAAACCTTTTGCCAACATAAGAAAATGGAAAGGTCTGTTTTTCTATGTGCAAGATACGATCATACCTCCCAATTATCCGGCGTTGCTAGATAAAGACAATCTTTTTGACGAGAAACGCTTTGATGATCCTTTGCCGCACTTCGTAAGAAGCTATCCCCTCTACCAACATCTTGAACGTCACCCATTTGATGTGCAAACATTTCCTGAGCCAATATTATTTCTGGCGGGCATTATAGATCATTGGGAAGGCTCTCCCTTGGAACCTGAGATAATCTGCAATGGGAAAAGTATGTATGTACTTATTCCAATAAAGTAAATGACTTATCTGATGGTATTTATCTCATTTCTTTTTTCTGTAGGGATGGCATTCAGGAACTTCGTTGTAGCCCGTGGTACTAGAGAGTTTAGTTTTGTCCCCAAAGAGCCAAATAATGTGAACCATGAAGTAGGTTCTCCATCAACATCAATTAATAATGACGAGACTCCGCATTTTGTGGAGACTTTAGCAGATTCCGATGATCCCCTTATCAAGGAATTTCAAACAAGGCTCGTAAGGTCCTCCGGTCTTTCAGATAAGAAGAAAAGTAAGAAAGCAAAAGCTGCTATGTCTGTGAAGACTCCTCCGAAGAGGAAACTATCCCTTCCTACTCCTCCGACAAGAATGGTGAAGCCCAAAGGCTCTCATTCTAAAACCTTTATACCTACTCCTCTGACGATTCCTGAAGATGATACTCCTAGTAAGTTATAATGCATGCGTAATAAGTGTCCTTCCTTATATAACTTGTGCTTCTGTCTTTCGTAGGTCTTTCCGATGTTAATGAACTACCCAATTCAACTGCGTGTCGCCACTTGGTTGAAAAAATGACACCTGCTAAATGGAAAGGAATCTTGGATAACATGTCTATGGAAGAGCTTTGCAACTTTCATTCCAAAAGTTATGCTAGGCAGGCTGTTTTGGATAATCATCTTAATTCTAGGACAAGGGAATTGGTGCAAACGGTGTTGAATGTGAGAGTGAAAATGGATGCTATCTTAGCCAAAGAAAAAGCTAGGGATCATGAATATGATAAATTGGAGGCTAAGTGTAAAGAAGTGTTGGAGAACTTTTAGAAGAATCCTTTTGTGCAAGATATGTGAGCCAAGATTGACAGGCTCGAGGGGCAATTGAAGGAATCCCAAGCAAGGTGTGATAGGTTGAAGGTTGAGGAGTCTAAGGTGTCCATTTATAGAGCCCAAATTGAAATGCTCGAATCCAAATGTACAAGTCTGAAAGCCGAAAGGTCTAGGCTGATTGAGCAGGAGGCCGAGCTTCGCGAGGAAATCGATAGTCTGAAATGCCAGTGTCGAAGCTTGAAGAAAGACCGAGCTGAGGTAGTTTCGAAGGTTGTTCCTCATGTGGCAATGGAATTGTATCGTAGCGATGAGGTGGGGGAAGTTATTGGGAAACTAGTGAACGCAACCATCTTTTATGGTACCTGTACCGCTTTGGAAGAAATTGCCCAGACAAAGAAGCCTGTGGTTTTGTCGGAGGTACCATACTATCGTTCTGATTTGAGAAAGAATTTAATGAGGCTGGCGATGCGTTTACGTCAACAGAGTACCCTTTCCTAGCCGAGGTAACCAAAGATCCGTTGGCTCCCATAGAAGAACTTTTGGCGAAGAAGCCGATGAAAGTCCACCCTCCGTCTTCAACAAAGAAATCTGTTTCTGTTCTGCCTTGAAAGGATCTCTATGCATAATGCCCCAACGTGTTTAATGTTCATTTGTTTAAGATAATTTATCTTTGTTGTTGTATGGGCTTCGACCCATGCGTTAGACAATTGTTTAAACTGTTTTTGCTTTGACCATTGTTGGTCTTATCAATGTAGGGATAATAATCCGCTATGAATGTCATGCTTTTCTTCTCGTACGCTTATTATAAACGTACATATACAACCTAAGGTTATAACCTTATTGTGTGTATTTTGAACCAAGATTTTCCGCAATCGTATAATTTGACTGCGACAGAGGGTCGCGACCCACTCCGTCTTTATCCTGAAGGTACGAAGGGCTTAGAATACCCTAAGACTATATAGGAAAAGTTAATGTGAATTGCTTTGGATGTTATCTGTATACAAGACATGTGTCTTGCTTCATCCTTCGACATTGAAACTTGTAAAGTACTTGGCTGAGCAAATCTTTGTTGTAAATCTTTGTTGTAAAGTACTTGGCTGAACAAATCTTTGTTGTAAAGTGGGTAGGGAGGATTACATCATTCTAAAAAATGAACACTAAGACGCCTACCATTAATGTTTTTTTCCCAAATGAGAAGAATGCATTACATGAAATTGAAAAACAAACTGATTGTTTTAAATGTAGTAAGTTTTATATGTAAAACTTACGAAGATTGGTACCATTCCAAGTCCTTTCCATGGCCTCCCCTTTAAGCGTTGCGAGCTTGTAAGCACCATTGCCGTAGGCTTCCAATATAACGTAAGGTCTTTCCCATGTTGGCCCTAGTTTTCCTTCGTATTCAGCCTTGCTAGCGCTGTTTAAACGAAGGACATATTCACCTGGCTTAAACGTGGAGGGTCGAACTCGGTTGTTATAGTACTTTTCAAACTTCTGTTTATAGATAGCCTCCCTGATCGAAGCTATTTCTCTTCTTTCTTCCAGGAGGTCGAGGTTTTCACGAAGCCTTTCGTCATTTGTTTTTTCTTCAAAGTTCACAATGCGTTCTGTTTCGATGCTGATTTCGGAGGGTATGACAGCTTCCGTTCCATAGACCAGGCTAAAAGGAGTTTCCTCATGGCTTAACTTGGGTTGTGTCCTATGTGCCCACAGAACTTGGGGTAACTCATCTACCCACCCATGATGACTTCGTCCGAGTCTCTTTTCGATACCATCGATGATGTCCCTGTTCGTGACTTCAACTTGTCCGTTGCCCTGAGGATGGTATACGGAAGTGAACGATTGCTTGATTTTTAGGCCTTCACAAAAATTTGGGAATACTCCTTCGGCGAATTGCTTCCCGTTGTCGAAGATGATAATTTGTGGAACACCAAATCGGCAGATTATGTGTTCCCATACAAACTTCTCCATATGCCTTCCTGTTACCGACGCTAAAGGTTTGGCCTCGACCCACTTGGTGAAGTAGTCTATGGCTACGACCAAGAACTTTACCCCTCCCGGAGCTACTGGTAGGGGTCCGACTATATCGATTCCCCATTGACAGAAAGGCCATGCTGAGGTGACAGATGTCATGTATTGCTTAGGCATTCTTGGAACTTTGGAGTGGATCTGACAAGCTTCGCATTTTTGTATTATCTCTATTGCGTCTCTATGCAAAGATGGCCAATAATACCTGATTGAACAAATATTCGTCAACCAAGCCTTCGATGGTGATCAAAGGAATAATGGGGTGTTGAGATTGCGCCAAGCTTGTTCTTAACCTGAAAATAAGAAATACAAAGACACTACGTTAAGTGATTGCGCAGGGGTTGGACCCTGCGAACCACCTCCGGCGTGCGAGTAAGTATGTGTGATGGTAATGTAGGTCGTAAATTTAGAGAGTTAAGTTAACTTGTGGATTAACTCGAGATTACTTACATTGTTCTTGGCCCGACTATGCTATTTATAGGGGAGAAATAGGACATAGTGGGCGGTTGCACATAGTTCGGAGATCATGGGGGCGTCCCATGGAAAGTGGTAACCGCTAGGGCTTTGTAGCCCACGATCTCTGTTTTGGCGGGAAGCCAAAGGATAGAGGAGACGTGGGTTTAACCAGGTCTGGATGATCCTTCGTGCTAGTCCCTTCGTCAGGAATACCCCGAAGGGCTTAGGGCTTCGATTGGCGGATTCCCACATGGTAACCATTCGCAGGCGAATGGTTTTACGCCAATGAAATGTATTAGAAGGTTAACCTGGGCCTCCGAAGGGAGGGCTTTCTACAGGCTCGAAGGGGAGTCCATCGACCCGTTAGGAGGGTACATCATCAATCCCCCCAGTCGAAAGTGATATATACGTACGAGTATAAATTGCATTCGACTCAAAAAACCTGCTACACTCTATCCCATCTATCACAAGTTCGGAAGAGATAAAGATAAGTGTTTAAACAAATTATGCGCAATAAATGCGGCTAATAATTCTCCAACTACTACACCCTAGGCTGCAGCAGCTACTATATCGGTAACTCCAAACTTCTTTTCAAAATTGAAAAAATGGTTTGAAATCCGTATACTACTCAAAGTCTCAAACTATGAGTACACGTGGACGGTTAGGGTAAATTGTCAATAGATATGCATAAACTCTTTCTAGTCCCTACCTGATCATACTTTTTCTTTGCGCCCAAAATACACATACACAGTACTGTGCTTTGTGCTTCTTCAGAGATTTAAGGTAATTATCCCTCTTCGTTCTCATTGTTACAAATACAAGATGAGTATGGCAGCGAAAAGGATTATCAGGCAGCAAAAATGTACCTTATCAGAACAGGCTTTAATAGAGTTTCTAAGAAAATACCCTATGCCCAAAGAAGTTAAAATTATGCTACCAAACAAAAACCAAAATATCTTTGATGCCCCTGCTGGATATGTTGGGTTGTATGTTCATGCTTTTATGGAATCCAACTTTAGGATTCCTATTCATCCACTAATCTTAGAATTTTTACAGTATTATCAAGTACATATCTCCAGGTTGAACCCGTTTGGCTTAGCCAAACTAACCACCTACATTGTTGTATGCAAAGCTTATGGTTATGAGCCCACGCTTAACGTGCTTAGAGGCTTTATCAACCTTTGCCCTGGTGGTGATTGGTTAACTTTAGGCAAAAGAAGTGAACCTGATGTTCCCTGTTTAATAACAAAACCTTTTGCCAACATAAGAAAATGGAAAGGTTTGTTTTTCTATGTGCAAGACACTATCATACCTTTCAAATATCCAGCGTTGCTAGACAAAGACTTTCGTTTTGATGAGAAACGTTTTGATGATCCTTTGCCACACTTCATCAGAAGCTATCCCCTTTACCAACGTCTTGAACGTCACCCATTTGACGTGCAAACGTTTCCTGAGCCGATACTGTTTATGGCGGGGATTGTAGATCATTGGGAAGGCTCTCCACTGGAACCTGCGATAATCTGCAATGGGAAAAGTATGTGCATACCTATTAAAATAAAGTAAATGACTTATCTGATGATATTTATCTCTTCTTTTTATATTTCTGCAGGGATGGCATTCAGGAACTTCGTCGTGGCTCGTGGTGTTAGAGAAGTTAGTTTTGTCCCTAAAGAGCCAGAAGACATAAGCTATGGGGTAGGTTCTCCATCCATGTCAATTGAGAATGACAAAACCCCGCAGTTTGTGGAAACTGTTGCAGATTCCGATGACCCCCTTATCAAGGAATTTCAAACGAGGCTCGCAAGGTCCTCCGGTGTTTCAGACAAGAAAAGTAGTAAAGCAAAGGCTGCCATGTCTGTAAGGAGCCCTCCAAAGAGGAAATTAGCCCTTCCCACTCTTCCAACGAGAGTTGTGAAGGCCAAAGGATCACACTCTAAAACTTTTATACCCACTCCTCTAACGATCCCTGATGATCCTACTCCAAGTAAGCTAGCATCTTTCATGCGTATCAAATGCCATGCATCATATAACTTGTTTTCCTTTCTTTTTCAGGCCTTCCCGATGTTGTGGAACTTCCTAATGCACATGCCTGTCGACAATTGGTTGACAAAATGACGCTTACCAGCTGGAAAGGAGTCTTGAATAACATGTCTATTGAAGAACTTTGCGACTTTCACTCCAAAAGTTACGCTAGGCAGGCTGTTTTGGATAATCATCTTAATTCGCGAACAAGGGAATTAATGCAAACGTTGTTGGATGTGAGGGTAAAAATGGATGATATTTTAGCTAAAGAAAAAGCTAGGGATCAGGAATATGATAAGTTGGAGGCTAAGTGTAAAGAAGTGATGGAGGACTTTGAGAAGAACCCCTTGTACAAGATATGCGAGTCAAAATTAACAGACTCGAAAGCCAACTGAAAGAATCCAAGAGAGGTGTAATAAATTGAAGGTTGAGGAGTCCAAAGTTTCCATCTATAGAGCCTAAATTGTCGCGCTTGAGTCTAAATGTACAAGCCTGGAGGTCGAAAGGTCTAGGCTGGCTGAGCAGGAGATTAACCTTGTTGATAAGCTCCATGATCTTAAATCCCAGCTGCAAATCTTGGAGAGGGACCGAGCTGAGGTAGTTTCGAGAGTTGTTCCTCATGTGGCGATGGAATTGTACCGTAGCGATGAGGTAGGGGAAGTTATTGGGAGACTTGTGAACGCAGCCATCTTCTACGGAACGTGCACCGCCTTGGAAGAAGTTGCCAAGACAAAGAAACCTGTTGTTTTGTCGGAGATGTCTTACTATCGCCCCGATTCGGAGCGAGAGTTTAATGAAGCTGGTGATGCGTTTATTTCAACAAAGTACCCATATCTTTCCGAGGTGACCAAAGATCCATTGGCTTCAATAGAGGAGCTGTTGGCAAAGAAGCCTATGAAGATCCAACCTTCATCCTCAACAAGGAAGTCCAACTCTGCTCTACCTTGAAATGATTCCCCACCTTGCTATAATTTATCTTTTATTCCTGTTTGAACAATTTATCTTTTGTGTCGCTGGGCTTCGACCAGTAACTTTAGACAATTGTCCTTTTTGTGATTATGATAATTAAGACTTTACGTAGTCTTTGTTTGTGCTAATTTAGTGGAATATGTCCCACTCTTATTGTCATGTTTATCTTCTCTTACGCTCACTTCAAGAGCGCACACATACAACCTAAGGTTATAACCTTATTGTGTGTATTTTGGACCAAGATTTTAAGCAATCGTATAATTTGATTGCGACAGAGGGTCACGACCCACTCCGTCTTTATCCTTAAGTAGCAGAGGGCTTTTAATACCCTAAGACTTCATAGGAAAGTTAATGTGAATTATACTGGATGTTATTTATACATAAGGCTTGTGCCTTGCAACATCCTTCGACATTGAAACTTTTATACTACTTGGCTGGACAAATCTTTGTTGTAAAGAACGAAACAAGAGATTTGAGGGAAATGCGTTATATCATTAATTGGGTAGGGAGGATTACATCATTTTAAGAAATGAATACTAGGACACCTACCATTAATGCTTCTTTCCCCAGATGAGAAGAATGCGTTACATGAAATTGTAAAAACAAAATGAGTGTTTTTTTTGTAGTAAGTTTTATATGTAAAACTTACGAAGGTTAGTACCGTTCCAAGTTCTATCCATGACTTCTCCTTTAAGCGTTGCGAGCTTGTACGCGCCATTGCCGTAGGCTTCTGATATAACGTAGGGTCCTTCCCATGTTGGCCCTAGTTTTCCCTCGTATTCGGCCTTGCTTGCACTATTCAGACGAAGGACATATTCACCTGGCTTGAGCGTGGAGGGTCGAACTCGGTTGTTATAGTACTTTTCAATCTTCTGTTTGTGGGCAGCCTCCCTGATCGAAGCTATTTCTCTTCTTTCTTCCAGAAGATCAAGATTTTCTCGAACCTTTTCATCATTTGTCTTTTCTTCAAAGTTCACGATGCGTTCCGTTTCGATGCTTATTTCAGAGGGTATAACAGCTTCCGTTCCATAAGTGAGGCTAAAAGGAGTCTCCCCGTGGCTTGACTTAGGGTGCGTCCTATGTGCCCACAGAACTTGGGGTAACTCGTCTACCCACCCATGATGGCTTCGTCCCAATCTCTTTTTAATTCCTTCTATGATATCCGGTTTGTGACTTCTACTTGCCCATTACCTTGGGGATGATAAACGGAAGTGAATGACTGTTTGATCTTCAGGCCTTCGCAGAAGGTTGGGAACACCCCTTCGGCGAACTGCTTTCCATTGTCGGAGATGATAATGTGAGGGACACCAAAACGACAGATTATGTGTTCCCATACGAATTTCTCCATATGCCTTCCTGTCACTGATGCCAAGGGCTTCGCTTCAACCCATTTGGTAAAGTAGTCTATGGCTACAAGTAAAAACTTTACTCCCCCTGGAGCAACTGGAAAGGGTCCGACTATGTCAATTCCCCATTGGCAGAAAGGCCATGCTGACGTAACGGAGGTCATGTCTTGTTTAGGCATTCTCGGGACCTTGGAGTGGATCTGACACGCTTCGCACTTTTGTATTATTTCTATTGCATCCCTATGCATGGATGGCCAATAATACCCAAGCTTCATCACTTTTGAGACAACGGAGCGAGGGCCTGCATGCAACCCGCAAGAGCCTTCGTGAACCTCGTATATGATATTCGAAGCCTGTTTTGGTCCCACACAACGAAGCCACGGGGATAAGAAGGATTTCCTGTATAGATTATCCCCAATAAGTCTATATTGGGGAGCTTTGACCCGGACCTTTCGAGCTAGTTTAGGGTCTTCTGGCAAGATACCGCTGATCAAATACTCCCTAATCGGAGTCATCCAGTTGGTGCCTTCCTCGGTTACGATGTCAGAAACTTCGCCCCGTTCAATTGACCTATCAGCCAATACTTCTACCAAAACCTCCTTCGTTAAATGAGCAAATGCCATTGACGCCAACTTGCTTAGGGCATCTGCTTTCTTGTTTTGATTTCTGCGGACATGTACTATATCATAGGTTTTGAAACCTTGGAGAAGTTCCTTAGCCTTTTCCAAATACTGCTTGATGGTGGGCTGTCTTGCTTCATAGGAGCCCTTGACTTGATTAGCAACCAGTTGGGAATCTACGAAAATGGACAGATTCTGAACTTCCATTTCTTTTGCTAGCCGAAGTCCGGCTAACAGAGCTTCGTATTCAGCTTCGTTGTTGGTGGCTTCGAACTCAAAGCGTAATGCATAAGTATACTCTTTTCCTTCCAGGTTAACCAACATTAAACCTGCTCCCGAACCATCGGAACTTGAGGCTCCATCTGTGTACAGCTTCCATCCTTCGATCGTCTTCGAAGGCTGTTGCTTAGGAACCTCTTTATCTTGGCTAGGTCCGAAAGGCGTTTCAGCTAGGAAATCCGCAAGTACCTGGCCCTTGACGGAGTTTCGACCCTTATATTCTATTTCATGCTCTCCCAATTCGATAGCCCATTTGGCTACCCTTCCTGATTTCTCGGGTTTCGACAATATCTGTCTGATAGGCTTGTCAGTCAAGACTGTGATGGGATGAGCCTGAAAGTATCTTCGAAGGCGTCTCGCAGCATAAACCAAAGCAAGGATTAGCTTTTCCAACTCCGGATAGTTTAGCTTAGCTCTTTGTAGAACCCTGCTAACAAAGTATATTGGGACTTGTTTCTTTTCCCTTTCGGCTAGAAGCACCGCGCTGATGCTTTCGAAGGAAGCCGCAATGTACATGAACAACACTTCGCCTTTGATTGGGGCCGTTAGTGTTGGCAAGATTTCTATGAATTCCTTTAGCTTTTCGAAAGCTGCTTCCGCCTCGCAACTCCATTGGAAAGTCTTTTTATCTGTGCACCCTTTGAGTGTTTTGAAGAATGGTAAAGACCGATCTGCCCCTTTCGAAAGGAACCTGCTAAGTGCCGCAAGCTTCCCGTTGAGGCTTTGGACTTCCTTTAATGACTTTGGAGCTTGAAGATCAGTGATGGCTTTAACCTTCAAAGGATTAGCTTTAATCCCTTGCTTCGTTATCAAATGCCCCAAGAATTTCCCTTCCTCCATGCCAAAGGAACACTTCTTGGGGTTAAGTTTCATGTTGATTGCCCGTAATTGATCGAAGGTCTCTTGAATGTCAGAGAGGAGGTCCTTTTCGGTTCCGCATTTGATTACCATGTCATCGACGTAGGCTTCCAAGTTCCTTCCGATTTGCTTATGGAAGGCCTTGTCTACTAAACGCTGATAAGTAGCCCCTGCGTTCTTTAAGCCGAAGGGCATCTTCTTGTAACAATAGACACCCTTTCCTGTGTAAAAGGCTGTTTTCTCTTCGTCCTCCTTTGCCATTTGTATTTGGTGATACCCTTTGTAGGCATCCAGAAAGCATTTCAAACGGAACCCCGAAAGGGATTCGACCTTCCAATCAATTTCTGGTAGAGGGTAGCAGTCCTTCGGACAGGCTTTGTTGATGTCGGTGAAGTCAACACACATACGCCACCCTCCATCACTTTTCTTTACCATAACTGGATTAGCAACCCAAGTTTGGTATTTCACTTCTCTGAGAATTCCTGCTTGTACAAGCTCGTCCACCTCTTTACAGGCGGCTGCACTTCTTTCTGGTGCTAGGCTTCGTCGCTTTTGCTTAATTGGTTCAATGTGCTTGAACTCGTTAAGCTTATGTTCTGTACCGAAAGGCTTGCCGTCGATCATGAGAGTCCTGGGAACCCCGGTCATATCTGAATACGTCCATGCGAATACGTCTTTGTTGGCTCTGAGTAGCTTCTCCAAGTCTGCTTTGAAGTTAGCAGGGAGTTGCTTTCCGATTACCACCGCTTGCTCTGGATAGAGCTCATTCACCACGATACGTTCTTCGGCATCTGTACAACTTAGGATGACCTTCGGAGGCTCCTCTGGACTTTCTCTAATCTTTTTACCGTTGTCTCCCGTATGTTCTTGATTGTAAGTGGAGAGGACGGTGCCTATCCCATAGGGTGTATGGAATTTTACCGCTGCGTGTATGGTAGAGACTACGATCCCCATTTTTTGCATGGCGGTCCTTCCTATCAACAAGTTGTAAGGAGAGCTGGACCTTACGATAGCGAACATGAGGGTTTCTGTCCTTGTGAGCTTGCCTTCTCCAATCGTTATTTCCAACGGAACTTCTCCCAGAGGCCATGAATGTTCACCAGAAAATCCTACCAAGGGTATCTTCGAATCAATTCGCTGTGACCTGATCGAAGGATTAAGCTTGAGGAAACAGTGCTCGTAGATGATTTCGCAGGAGCTTCCACAGTCCATATAGGCTCTATTCACTTCCCGGTTGGAAATGAGGACTTTGATTACCACCGGATCATTTGAAGGGATTTGACCTGCGAGAGGAGGAAAAGTTACCTCCCCTACTTCGTTACCCTCCGTTACCTTTCTTTTCAAGCTGGCTTCGCCCCAGCGGACCATGAGTATTGGGGCTTCGAGAGGAGTGGTGTCGGTCGTCTCTTCCTTTTCTTTCTTTATACCCTTAACCAAATGTGCCAATTGCCCGGACTTCACAGCTTCCTCTATCTGTTTCTTCAGTTCTCTACAACTGTTTGTGTCGTGACCGTAATTTTCGTGGAAGTGACAGTACTTGCTGGTATCCCTGTTTTTGCCCTTACTTGTCATACGGGGAGGCGCTTCGAAGGCTTTGGCTGCCCTCTCCGTAGCAAGTATTTCCTTTGGAGACTTCGTTAGACTGCTTAACAAACCATGGTTGGGGCCTTTGTTGTACGGAGAAAACCTATCTCTGCTCTTGTTCTTGTTCTTGGACCCCTCCCACGAAGAATGCTTCGAAAACTTGTTGTTGCTATCTTTATCTATCGGAGCTCCATTAGTGGACACCTCTTTTGCTTCAATCCAAGTATATGTCTTTTCGGTCAACCCCTTGTAAGTCGTCGGAAGGTCAGTGGACAAGAATTCCACCAAACTCCGATTCCGAAGGCCGTGTACGAAACCAGAAATACGCTGATCTTCATGAAGACCCAAAATTTGCAAAGTCTCATCGGTGTACCTAGTAACGAAGGCCCTGGTGCTTTCATTGTCTTTTTGTTTGATGTTGTGCACCGTTAAATGGGTCCTTGTGAATTTCTTTTGCTGACTGAAGTGGGACCGGAACTTAGCTTTGAGATCATCAAGGTTGACGATGCTACCGGGCTTTTGCCCATTCCACCAAATACGAGCAGAATCCCGAAGGGTGTATGTAAACATGTGACAGGCCACCGGCATAACCCACTTTTGCATTTTGATAGCCCCTTCGAACAAGTGTAAAAAATTGTCCGGATCCCCCTTCCCATCATAAGTCCCGACATGTGAAGGCATTTTCAACCCATCAGGCAATGGGTAATCTTCTATCCACCTAACGAAGGGTGTAGCTGAACCCATAGGGTCTGAATATAGACAATTATAAGGTGGTGCGTACATGGGGACAGTATTGTATGGATTGCTGTTTGGGGGCATTCCCATAGGAGTCTGGCCTGGGTAGGACTGATAAGGTGTATTCATGGAAAACGGGTAACTGTTTCCCATGGCGTACGGAGGGTACGCCATAGGATGGCCGAAGGGCATGCTCCCATAATTTTGAGGGAAGCTTGGGTTATTAAGCTGTCCATTTACTGGAGTATATAAATTTTGAGGATAAGACTGAGTTTGGAACGAGGGGTACATACCATTGGGAGGAAGATTTCCTCCCATATTGATTGTAGACGGATTGAATTCTACGCCTGATGCGTGAGAAGGCTGCAACGGAACCCCAGCTTCAGTCCTTCCAAGATGAGCAGCTAGCAACGAAGGCAAAGTCACCCCCTTTCTTCCCTAAGCTGACTCCTACCGTTAGAGCCTTCGGTAACCGCCCCTTCTCTTCTTTTCGGAGCCCTCTCGAGGACTCCTTCGAAACCAACGGACCTTTTGCTTAGCCTTCGACCAATTGGAGACCCAATTCTTAAGGCCGATAGGGTTGGCCCTTGGGTCGGAGGCCTAGGTTCCATATCCATTTCTTCATCATACTCATCACTCGAGTATTCCAACTCCCTTCGAACCTCTGCATTCCTGACTTGTCTGTTTCGAGCCCTTAAAAGGGTTTCCAACACTTCGTGGTTGGCTTCGACAAAGGCTGGGCTAATGACAGGTTCTGGGTTGGCTGATGTCGAAGCATGATTGTTGGTTGCGATTTCTGGGTGAGAACGTGTTGTGAAGGTGGAGGCGGTTATTGGGGAAGGTTATTAGGGTCGTCGGTTGGTATTGGTGTTAAGGTAGAGAAACCCGGTGGGGGAGTATCTTCTCTTCCTTGATCCATGCCGGAATAATAGTGAAATTGGTTGGTAGGTTATAAGCTCGGAATTAACGAGACCAATTGTAGCGGTCCCACGGATGGCGCCACTGATTGAACAAATATTCGTCAACCAAGCCTTCGATGGTGATCAAAGGAATAATGGGGTGTTGAGATTGCGCCAAGCTTGTTCTTAACCTGAAAATAAGAAATACAAAGACACTACGTTAAGTGATTGCGCAGGGGTTGGACCCTGCGAACCACCTCCGGCGTGCGAGTAAGTATGTGTGATGGTAATGTAGGTCGTAAATTTAGAGAGTTAAGTTAACTTGTGGATTAACTCGAGATTACTTACATTGTTCTTGGCCCAACTATGCTATTTATAGGGGAGAAATAGGACATAGTGGGCGGTTGCACATAGTTCGGAGATCATGGGGGCGTCCCATGGAAAGTGGTAACCGCTAGGGCTTTGTAGCCCACGATCTCTGTTTTGGCGGGAAGCCAAAGGATAGAGGAGACGTGGGTTTGACCAGGTCTGGATGATCCTTCGTGCTAGTCCCTTCGTCAGGAATACCCCGAAGGGCTTAGGGCTTCGATTGGCGGATTCCCACATGGTAACCATTCGCAGGCGAATGGTTTTACGCCAATGAAACGTATTAGAAGGTTAACCTGGGCCTCCGAAGGGAGGGCTTTCTACAGGCTCGAAGGGGAGTCCTTCGACCCGTTAGGAGGGTACATCATCAATACCCGAGCTTCATTACTTTTGAAACAACGGAGCGAGGGCCTGCATGCAACCCGCAAGATCCTTCGTGAACCTCATAGATGATGTTCGAAGCCTGTTTTGGTCCCACACAACGAAGCCATGGAGATAGGAAGGATCTCCTATAAAGGTTATCCCCAATGAGCCTATATTGGGGAGCTTTGATCCTCACCTTTCGAGCAAGCTTAGGATCTTCCAGCAGAATACCACTGATCAAATACTCCCTAATTGGAGTCATCCAATTGGTGCCTTCCTCGAGTATGATTTCACAAACTTCGCCTCGTTTAATTGACCTATCAGTCAATACTTCTACCAAAACTTCCTTCGTTAAATGAGTAAATGCCATTGAAGCCAACTTGCTTAAGGCATCTGCTTTCTTGTTTTGATTTCTGCGAACATGTGCTATATCATATGTTTCGAAGCCTTGAAGGAGTTCTTTAGCTTTTTCCAAATATTACTTGATGGTGGGCTGCCTTGCTTCGTAGGAGCCTTTAATTTGGTTGGCGAATAACTGCGAGTCTACAAAAATGGAGAGGTTACAAACCTCCATGTCCATTGCAAGTCGAAGACCAGCTAACAAAGCTTCATACTCGGCTTCATTGTTGGTAGCATCGAACTCAAAACGCAATGCGTAAGTGTATTCCTTTCCTTCCGGACTAACTAGCATTAAACCTGCTCCTGAACCATCAGAACTTGATGCTCCGTCTGTGTACAATTTCCACCCCTCCTTCGTATTTTGGGGCTTCTCCTTAGGAATTTCTTTATCTTGGCTAGGTCCGGAGGGTGTTTCAGCGAGAAAGTCTGCAAGTATCTGACCTTTGACGGAGTTTCGACCCTTGTACTCTATCTCATGTTCTCCCAATTCGATAGCCCATTTAGCTACCCTTCCTGATTTCTCAGGCTTCGACAGTATCTGCCTAATAGGCTTTTCAGTTAATACCGTGATGGGATGAGCTTGAAAGTATCTTCGAAGGCATCTTGCAGCATAAACCAAGGCTAGGATTAGCTTTTCCAACTCCGGGTAGTATAATTCAGCTCCTTGCAGGACCCTGCTAACGAAGTATATAGGGACTTGTTTCTTCTCCCTTTCGGCTAGGAGCACCGCACTGATGCTTTCGAATGATGTTGCAATGTACATGAACAACACTTCGCCTTTGATTGGGGCCGTAAGTGTTGGTAAGATTTCCATAAATTCCTTTTGCTTTTCGAAGGCTGCTTCCGCCTAACAACTCCATTGGAAAGTCTTTTTATCTGTACACCCCTTGAGTGTTTTGAAGAATGGTAGAGACCGATCTGCCCCTTTCGACAGGAACCTGCTAAGTGTCGCAAGCTTCCCATTGAGGCTTTGAACTTCTTTTAATGACTTCGGAGCTTGAAGGTCAGTGATGGCTTTTACCTTCGAAGGGTTGGCTTTAATCCCTTGTTTAGTGAACAAGTGCCCCAAGAATTGTCCTTCCTCCATGCCGAAGGAACACTTCTTAGGGTTAAGCTTCATATTGATTGCCCGTAATTGATTGAAGGTCTCTTGGATGTCGGAGAGGAGGTCCTCTTCGGTTCTGCTTTTTATTACCATGTCATCAACATAGGCTTCTAAGTTCCTCCCAATTTGCTTGTGGAAGGCTTTATCTACTAACCGTTGGTAAGTTGCCCCTGCGTTCTTCAGACCGAAGGGCATTTTCTTGTAGCAATAGACACCCTTTCCTGTGTAGAAGGCTGTCTTTTCTTCATCTTCCTCTGCCATTTGTATTTGGTGATACCCTTTGTAGGCATCCAGAAAACATTTCAGACGGAACCCCGAGAGAGATTCTACCTTCCAATCGATTTTTGGTATAGGGTAGCAGTCCTTCGGGCAAGCTTTATTGATGTCGGTGAAGTCAACACACATACGCCACCCTCCATCACTTTTCTTTACCATGACTGGGTTAGCAACCCAAGTTTGGTATTTCACTTCCCTGAGAATTCCTGCTCGCACAAGCTCATCTACCTCTTTGCAAGCAGCTGCATTTCTTTCTGGTGCCAGGCTTCGTCGCTTCTGCTTAATTGGTTCAATGTGCTTGAACTCGTTAAGCTTATGTTCTGTGCCGAAGGGCTTGCCGTCGATCATAAGAGTCCTGGGAACTCCTGTCATGTCTGAATATGTCCATGCGAACACATCTTTGTTGGCTTTGAGTAGCTTCTCCAGGTCTGCTTTAAAGTTAGCAGGGAATTGCTTTTCGATTACCACCGTTTGCTCTGGATAGAGCTCATTTATCACAATGCGCTATTTGGCATCCGTACAACTTAGAATAGCCTTCGGAGGCTCCTCCGGACTTTCCCTAATCTTTTTGCCACCGTCTCCCATTTGTCCTTGACTGTAACTGGAGAACACGGTTCCTATCCCATAAGGCGTATGGAACTTTACCGCTGCATGTATAGTGGAGACTACGATACCCATTTTTTGCATGGCGGTCCTTCCTATCAGCAAGTTGTAAGGAGAGTTGGACCTTACGATAGCGAACATGAGGGTTTCTGTCCTTGCGAGCTTCCCTTCTCCAATTGTTATTTCTAATGGAACTTATCCCAGAGGCCACGAATGCTCACCAGAAAATCCTACCAAAGGTATCTTCGAATCAACCCGCTACGACCTAATCGAAGGCTTGAGCTTAAGAAAACAGTGCTCATAAATGATTTCGCAGGAGCTTCCACAGTCCATATAGGCTCTATTCACTTCTCGGTTGGAAATGAGGACTTTGATGACTACTGGATCATTTGAAAGGACTTGGCCTGTGAGAGGAGGAAAAGTTACTTCCCCTATTGCATTACCCTCCTGCTCCGTTACCTTTCTTTTCAAGCTGGCTTTGCCCCAACGAACCATGAGTATTGGGGCTTCGAGAGGAGTAGTATCTTTAGCTAATTGAGTGTCGGTCATCTTTTCCTTTCCCTTATTTATACCCTTCACCAAGTGTGCCAACTGCCCGGACTTCATAGCTTCTTCTATTTGTTTCTTTAGCTCTCTACAACTGTTCGTATCATGACCATAATCTTCGTGAAAGTGACAATACTTGCTGGTATCCCTGTTTTTGCCCTTACTTGTCATACGAGGGGGTGCTTCGAAGGCCTTAGCAGCCCTCTCCGTAGCAAGTATTTCCTTTGGAGACTTGGCTAGACTGCTTAACAAACCGTGGTTGGGACCTTTGTTGTACGGAGAAAACCTGTCTCTGTTCTTGTTCTTGTTCTTTGACCCTTCCCACGAAGAATGCTTCGAAAACTTGTTGTTGATGTCTCTGTCTATCGGAGCCCCATTAATGGATACCTCGTTCGCTTCGATCCAAGTATACGACTTTTCCATTAACCCTTTGTAAGTTGTCGGAAGGTCAGTGGACAAGAATTCCACCAAACTTCGATTTCGAAGACCATGTACGAAACCCGAAATACGCTGATCTTCATGAAGACCCAAAATATGCAAAGTATCATCGGTGTACCTAGTAACGAAGGCCCTTGTGCTTTCGTTTTCCTTTTGTTTGATGTTGTGCACCGTTAAATGAGTCCTTGTGAACTTCTTTTGCTGACTGAAGTGTGACCGGAACTTAGCCTTAAGATCATCAAGATTGACGATGCTACCGGGCTTTTGCCCATTCCACCAAATACGAGCAGAATCCCGTAGGGTGTATGTAAACATATGACAGGCCACCGGCATAACCCATTTTTGCATTTTGATAGCCCCTTCGAACAAGTGTAAGAAATTGTCCGGATCCCCCTTCCCATCATAAGTCCCAATGTGCGAAGGCATTTTCAACCCATCAGGCAATGGGTAATCTTCTATCCACTTAACGAAAGGTGTAGCTGAACCCATAGGGTCTGAGTATAGACAATTGTAAGGTAGTGCATACATGGGAACAATATTATAGGGATTGTTGTTTGGGGGCATTCCCATAGGAGTTTGACTTGGGTAGGACTGATAAGGTGTATTCATGGCAAACGGATAACCGTTTCCCATGGCATACGGAGGGTACGCCATAGGATGCTCGAAGGGTATGCTCCCATAAGCTTGAGGGAGGCTTGGGTTAGTAGGTTGTCCATTTACTGGAGGATATAAATTTTGAGGATAAGACTGAGTTTGGAACGAGGGGTACATACCATTGGGAGGAAGATTTCCTCCCATATTAATTGTAGGCGGATTGCCTTCTACGCCTGATGCGTGAGAAGGCTGCAACGGAACTCCAGCCTCAGTCCTTCCAAGATAAGCTGCTAGCAATGGAGGCAAAGTCACCCCCACTTCTTCCCTTCGTTGGCTCCTACCGTTAGAGCTTTCGGTAACCGCCCTTTCTCTCCTTTTCGGAGCCCTCTCGGGAACTCCTTCGAAACCAACGGACCTTCTGCTTAGCCTTCGACTGACTGGAGACCCAATCCTTAAGGCCGATAGAGTTGCTCCTTGGGTAGGAGGCCTAGGTCCCATCTCCATTTCTTCATCATACTCATCACTTGAGTATTCTAACTCCCTTCGCATCTCAGCATTCCTGACTTGCGTCTTACGAGCCCTTAGGAGGGATTCCAACACTTCGTGGTTGGCTTCGACAAAGGCTGGGCTAATAATGGGCTCTGGATTGGCTGATGTCGAAGCATGATGGTTGGGTGTTATTTCTGGGTGAGAACGTGTTGTGAACGTGGAAGCGGTTATTGGGGGAATGTTGTTAGAGTCATTGACTGGTATTGGTGCTAAGGTAGAGAAACCTGGTAGGGGAGTATCTTCTCTCCCTTGATCCATGCCGGAATAATAGTGAAAGTAGTTGGTTGGTTATAAGCTTGGAAATAACGAGACCAATTGTAGCGGTCCCACGGATGGCGCCACTGATTGTACAAAAAGATGCACTACCAGGCCTTCGATGGTGATCAAAGGAATAATGGGGTGTTGAGATTGCGCCAAGCTTGTTCTTAACCTGAAATAAGAAATACGAAGACACTACGTTAAGTGATTGCGCAGGGGTTGGACCCTGCGAACCACCTCCGGCGTGCGAGTAAGTATGTGTGATGATAAGTAGGTCGTAAATTGAGAGAGTGAAGTTAACTTACATTGTTCATGCCCGACTAAGCTATTTATAGAGGAGAAATAGGCCTTAGTGGGCGGTTTGCACATGTTTCGGAGATCATGGGGGCGTCCCTTGATTTGTGGTAACCGCTAGGGCTTTGTAGCCCACGATCTCTGTTTTGGCGGGAAAGCCAAGGGAAGAGGAGACGTGGGTTTGACCAGGTCAGGATTGTCCTTCGTGCTAGTTCCTTCGTAGGAGATACCCCGAAGGGCTTAAGGCTTCGATTGGCGGATTCCCACATGGTAACCAGTTCGCAGGCGAATGGTTTTACGCCAATGAAACGTGTTAGGAGATTAACCTGGGCCTCCGAAGGGAGGGCTTTCTACAAGCTCGAAGGGGAGTCCTTCGACCCGTTCGGAGGGTACATCATCAGTACTCCACTCCAATTGTGTTCCTAATGCGTCCTATAGTGTCTACCAAAATCGCGATGTGGATCGTTTGTCACGATTCGATATAATAGGTATGGCGCTCCTCATGTATGTCGCTCTAATTGGATTTCTTATCTTTGAATACTACGGAGGCATTGATCAAACCAAAGGACTTATCCTGAAAACTCGAAATGCCTGTATATCGTTCTTAACGCGGTTTTAGGGTTGTCAGTCTTGTGCACTCTCAACTAATGATATTTGGGTTCGGAATCTTTCTTCGAGAAGTATCGCGTATCATGAATTTTGTGCCGCTCCGGGAGTTAAGTTTATGCGCATCTCAATTCTTCAAGGAGGGGTAAATCCTGTTAGGTCTTTACGAAGTACTCCAGGGAAGTCTTAAGCACGCGAGGTATCTTTAGGTTTCTGCTCGTCCTACTATGCGCAATGAAATAGGCGGGTTTGTAGTAACTATCGAGTGATTAGGCTTCATGAAATGCCTCGTCCATTATTGAGAAAAATCATTTAAAAAATTTTAAGCTAAGTAGCAACTTTAAACTTAATCTCACATCTCATCAAACAAGAACTGACATGAAATTAAGTTAAAAGTTGTTAAAAAGCTTACTTTTTTTTTTGAAGAAAAAGAAATTTTTTAGTTAAAGTTTGGGGTTGCTAAAAAATGAACGGGTGGCATTTCAGCACCCAAAGGTCTTGCTACCAGGTGGTGGAGATTTTAACTATCTTATCGGTTCCTACCTTTTTGGTCATACACTATATCAATCTCATAACTAAGAGCTAGGACACTAGGCTTCGCCTTTAACAGAGGCATGAACTAAGTGGAAACAAATCTATAATCGACGTCGGAATCAAACAGTATGATTGTCTAATATCCGGTTAAGGAGAACATACCCGTCACGATGTCCGGGTCCTAGCGTCCTTCTTTAGCGTACATCACAAATACCCGACCACGAGCTGGGTAGCCATTGTTTCCAATGTTTGTGTTTGTTCCATTAGTCACTAAGGCCTGATTCGGGTTATTCTGCACTTGCCCCTGTGCCCTATTCAACTTAGGCTACCGCACTCATAACATGTCCTTGGGTAAATGACATTAATCGGAGTCGCCTGCATGGCTACTGCTCGACAATACCTTGCAATGTGACCAGTCTGATTGCAGTTGAAACACACTAGGCAGGGTTTAGTCTCCAGGTGGTGGTAGTTACATTTGGTACACTTTGGGTGAGGACCTTTATATCCCTTACGGCCCGAGCTCGTTGCCACAAATCCTTTTCCCCATTCTGCCTTCTTATTTTCATCAATTGCACCTCCTTGTTTACTTGGCTCACTCACGGTCTTCCTTTTATCACCACTCTTGGACAATGTCCCATTCCTAACCATTTCATCCGTTAAGGTTGCAGATTTCAGTATCGCGCTCTGAAGGGTAGGCGGCTCAGTCGCTTTCACCATCCCGCGAATCTCAGGGACCAAACCATAGGTGTACCTCTCAATTCTCTTGGATTCAGGAGTGACCATGTAAGGTACCAGTCTAGCAAGCTCATGGAATCGAGCTGTATAAGCCGCGTGACCAGCACCTACCATAGCATGGTTGTAGAACTCATGCTCTAGTTGATGCATCTCGTTGTTTGGGCAATAATCCTCCTTTAGTAATGCCTTAAGGTCATCCCAACTCATTCCCATGGCGGCTTCTCTTCCTCTGGCCTGGATTTGCATGTTCCACCAGGTCAGGGCCTTTCCTGTCAACGAGCTTGCAGCGTACTTCACCCTCTGGTGAGCTGCACACTCGCTTATGTCAATTACTTCCTCCATTTTCTCAATCCATCTTGTGTACACCAACGCTCCTCCATTGCCATCAAAGTCCACTGGTTTGCATGCTGTTATTTCCTTGTACGAGCATCCTTTGCCACTATTGTTGTTGTTGCCATTATTTTTGTGGTCACTACCAGTGCCATTGTCTGCATGGTCATTCTTGCTTCCGCTGTTTCCTAGGTTACTGATGTGATCGCCAACTTGGGTAACGATAGTGGGTAGCAATGCTTGTAGTTGCTCGGCGATCATGGCGAAAAGGCCAGGATTCACATTGTCGTTGTCGTTGTTCTCGGTGCCGCGACCACCTGCTCTACTTCCTCGCCCGCCAGTCCTTCCACCCCTCGATGGTGGAATGCCTCGGTTAACTCGAGTCGACCTTCTTGGAGGCATGATTCTACAAAGTAGGACATTGGTAGACGTTAGATAGGAGATAGGTAGGATAGGTCGGCATACGTGTCGTGCTACTACACTTAACTCCCTATCTGACAATCCATGAATTTGATAAGTCCATGCCGCATCATGTTATCGTAAAAACGTTGGCCTGGCGTTTTTAAGGTAGCATCATGCTGCATTTACTTATCATCATCACTTCGTGTCATACTATACACATAATCGCACACGTAGTTCCTATAATGCAAACTATATGAGGATTCTTAGGTTATAGTCTAGGTTAAACCACCTAATTCTCTATAACCTTGGTCTCTGATACCAATCTGTCACACCTCAAAAATGGCGCAGCGGAATGGAATTTACGGGGTATGACTTCATAGTTAAGAACACAAGGTGTCACAACAGAGAAGCACTAAATGCATAACATACGACAGATAATAGTCGCAAACTCCCACAAACGGGATAAGTACAAAGATCCAAAATAAACATAAGTCTCAAAGTTAAACAACGTCACTAGGGAATATCAAATGCAACTCCACGAGATATAACCCAGGAGGGTCTTGTCTTAAGTCTTGCTAAGCCAGTCAATACTCAACCTTCTAAGCAGCTTCAATAACACCTGAAAATTGTACTAGAAAACGTCAACATAATGTTGGTGAGCTCGTAGGTTTAAAAGTAAAACCGCTGAGCTGTGATAGCATAGTGTAAGACAAAAGTGAGAGTCTAATGTATTATATTCGTTTCGTGTCCAATAGTCTAAAATGTCCAAGGTCCGATAATATTCCAAGTGCAAGTATGTTTTCCAAGTTCGGTGTTGCAAATATCCCATAGAATCCCGACTACCAATCAACAAATAAATAATCTAACAAGTTCAAATATGATAAACTACGGTTCACGTGTCTCGAAAAGCCTAATAACTCTCTCGTATTCTGTTTTATTTAAAAGTTTAGCCATATTCTTTATAAAAGTAACTCGTGGTCTAACAATTTCAAATATTAATCTAACCTCATTAATAACTTTAAAACAAATCTTTTTATCATTCCATTTTATTCCGTCATATTTTGAGTTAATTCAAAGTTATAACTTACGAGTTATTATCACTTTTCGAGTCACGGTTAATTTGTTATACCCCTCGGGTTAACAATATAAATCCCGAACCCCAAACAAATAAACTATTGGTCACAAGGCTGGGTCAAACAGTCAACTATTAATAACAAGTCCAAGTCACAATATATAACCATTTTAGGCTATCGTGGTCACACCGAGTACACGGGTTCTTGGCTAACCATGACGAGGCCAAACATCACGTTTCAAGTCCAATATCAAGTCCACAATCTCAATAAAAACTCTCGGCCATTACTAACTTACGGCTCGAGTATTCAAGTCAATAATCAACCAAAACAATCACAAAAATTATCGTAACCATTTGAACCAAGATGATAACAAAAATAAATCATATTGATGGAGTCAAGTGTGCTTTTCCTTTCTTTGTATTATCTTTATTATTATGTGCATAAATTTTGACTTCTACAATTAAGTTCCAGCCGCTACTATAAGTGACAAGAAGCTAGGAACTAGGTAAAATTCAAATATCAAAGCAACAAAGAACGCTAGCATGACAAAGTTAAACACCTTGAAGATGTAAAAAATGACAAGACACACCCAACCAAATCTTATCCCAAATGAGACCGAGACCCAGAAAACCAAACGGACTGAATATACTTACCAGTGGTCTCGGCTTCGAATTTGTCGCGAGCCAAAGAAACCCAAACGGATCAAAAGAAAATCCAACCTTAACCAAGACTAGACCTAGTCGAAACTTAACCAAAACCCACGAGCAGGTGGTGTACCCGTGGCCACTTCGAACAAGTATCAAACCAAAAACCAAAACTCGAAACAAAATAAATCAAATAAGCTTAAGAGCTTATTATTAAGCTCGTTTGGGAGCTTATTCGAACCAACCAACATCCAAAACTAAGCTCGGGTGAGCTTTCTTCCTCGGCACCGTGAACCAAAACGCGACACAAACACGAAAACTAAACACAAGATTGATGATACCACGATTTCATTATGTTTTTAATAGTTTTTAATCTTTTTCTTTTATTTTTAACCCTCACTGGTTCACAACCCCTTGTGAATCGGTGGTACTCTTACCCTTTCATCTAGATCCAGTTTACCACTTACCAAAACACGACAAACCCAAGAAAAGGGCGGCGGTGGCGCGTGTGAAGGAGTATTACGGCGCGTAGTTGAGGCGCGTGTGGTTGCTAATCGGGTTAAGGGAGGCAAGAGGAAGGTTTTATGGGTGGAGGTGAGATGTAGGTGGTGGCGGTGGGTGGCGTACGGCAGCGACAGGTGGCCAAATTTTGGGAGAGGAGAGGAGAGAAGGGAGGGGGCGGCTAATATGTGAAAAGAGGAAGAGACGAAACCCTAAAATGGGTATAAGTCTTCCTTTTATAGCCCTAGGACCTCGTGTGAATTCATATTGTCCCTCAGGGACTGAAATTGTAACTTAGGCAAGGGTGGGAAGTGGAATTTGGTTATTCTTCTAATAAAACGTTATCGAGATAAATTTGAGTACCGAAACATTTTCCCGAGTATTTCTAATGTTTTCCACTGATCTTAAAACAATTTTTCCAATCAAATTGATTATAAATACGTCCATGTTTCGTGTTATTTCGTAAAAATCAATATTTTACATGTTATTAGGTTTATTTGTGCTGACTCGCGTTGTGTGGTCTAGCTCACAAACACACATAATAGTGAACACATAAACTAAATAAATAGATCATATCGAGCTTAAGGTTTGAGTAAGGATCTGGAAAATTCGAGGTTGTTATAGCAGCATGCCATTAATTCAATGTTTGAATATTATTCCAACAATCCCCCACAAATGGCTTGCTACTAAATAAAAGAATTTGAGGCAAAAGAAGAGTGATATAAATCTATATCAATATCTTGAGATTTGAATTGATACATAGTGAAATGAGGAGACCAATAAGTCGAAGTGGTAAATTATACTTGAACCACATAGACTCAAAGTTTAGACCCCCCCCCCCCCCAACACCTATAAACTCTTGAATTTAAGCAAGCTCTGCGATATAATCACAAGAACGCTTTTAATGGCCATGCGCGAACCTTGGGTACTCGTAAGTGCTCTAGAAAGACAACCCAAGTCTTTCATAGAAGCCAAGGAGGCCCACCTTCACACTTACTAAGGTGGTTTTAAGCTCGTCTCATAAAAGAACTTTTATACCATTAAGAGTCATAAAGACTCAGCCTCAACATAAATTAGTGTATCCATCAAGTCCGTCTCATAAGGACCACCCAAATGGCTGGGCTATGGAATCATTAAGAGCTCTAGGCTCATCTCCATCAAATTCACAATGAGAATAATGTAGTTTCTTTTCAGACTTCACATAGTCCAAAGAAATCACTCCGTTCTTTAGTAGTTGCTTGACAATGGCATGTCTGATCCGTATGTGTCTCTTTTTTCCGTTGTACACACTATTTTTAGCAATTCCAATGGCTGCCTGTGAATCACAATGCAAGGAAACTGATACTAGTTGTTTTCTCCATAGTGGAATATCAGCTAAAAGGTTCCTCAACCATTCTGCTTCTTGACCTGCCAACTCAAGAGCAATAAATTCAGATTCCATGGTGGAGCGTGCTATACAAGTCTGTTTAGTAGACTTCCATGATATAGCACCACCCCCCAACGTAAAAACATAACCGCTGGTAGAGCTTACTTCATCATTATCGCTTACCCAGTTTGCGTCACAAAATCCTTCTAACACTGCAGGAAATTTATTAAAATGCAAACACCAATTCATAGTACCTTTAAGATATGAAAATAATCGCTCAATAGCATTCCAGTGTTCACTATTCGGGTTATGAGTATATCTACTCAATCTACTCACCGCATATGCTATGTCCGGTCTAGTATAATTCATGAGGAACATCACACTGCCTATGATTTTAGCATATTCAGATTGAGAAGTACTAGGACCTTTATTCTTTTTAAGACATGTGCTAGCATCATATGGTGTTTTCACTGGATCGATATCAAAGTAGTTGAACTTTTTTAGTATTTTCTCGATGTAATGAGATTGACATAATGAAAATCCATTTTCAGTTTTTCTCACTTTAATTCCAAGAATTACATCAACTTCCCCTAAATCTTTCATATCAAACTGAGAAGCTAAAAATGATTTTGTTTCGTTAACAACATTGATATTGGTTCCAAATATGAGCATATCATCTACATATAAGCAAATAATCACACAATCAGATCCAACAAGTTTTGTATACACACAAGTATCTGATGCATTTACAACAAAGCCATTTCTCACTAAAGTATGATCAAATTTCATATACCATTGTTTTGGGGCTTGTTTAAGGCCATATAGTGACTTTTTAAGCTTACATACTTTGTTCTCTTTATCGGGTACCACTAAACCTTCAGGTTGTTCCATATAAATTTCTTCATCTAGATCACCATTTAAGAAAGTCGTTTTTACGTCCATTTGATGTATGACAAGTCCATGTATGGCAGTAATGGCAATTAGTGATCTAATTGCAGTAACCTTGGTAACAGGAGAATAAGTATCAAAGTAGTCAATCTCTTTCTTTTGGGAATATCCTACGACAACAAGTCTAGCCTTAAATTTCTCAATAGTATTATCAGGTCTCATTTTCCTTTTAAATATCCATTTACATTTAATCGGTTTAAAACCCATAGGCAAGTCTACTAATTCCCAAGTATTATTTGTTGTTATGGATTCTAACTCACTATTGATAGCATCTTTCCAAAAGCTAGCATCAATGGATTTTATTGCTTCTTTGTAAATTTTAGGATCTTCCTCTAATAAGAAGACTGAAACGATATCCTCATTTACTCTATCAACGTCACAATTTTCAATAAGAAATGCAGTAATAAAATCAGATCCATAACTCTTTTCATTTCTTTTTCGCTTACTTCTTCTAGGTTCATTTTCTTGAATGTTTGAAATAGAAGAGGATATAGGCACATAAGCTGAAATATTAGGAGCTTTCGAAGGACCAGCAATGCAAGACATTTCATTTTTCTTTAAAGGAAAAATAGTTTCAAAAAATTCTGCATCTCTAGATTCGCAAATAGAATTATCATGTAAGCACATAAACCTATACGCAACACTATTCATAGCATACCCGATAAACACACAATCAAAAGTTTTAGACCATGATGAGTGGTCTTTTACTCATCATTTTATACCCGAAAAACCCCACAAAAATGACCAAAAACACCCAAATGGACCAAATATTGTTACAAATATCCTTGGATTGTGTTTTATGCGTTTCAGGTACAAAAGGATTGAAAACAGGGCAAATACGGACAAAACCGAGCTTGATTTGGAAAAGAGCACAAAAAGCCAGAACCGGGAAGAAATTTATAAGTATGGTCCAAGATATTGCTCAAAATTCCAAAATGGCCCTTGGATTATTTTCACTTGACAAAATTGGTCCCTTGAAGAACTTTGCAAAATCAACATATTTAGTCCTTGAAGTTTCCAAGTTTTCATAATTGGTCCTTGGATAATATCTAAACTAAATAACTTTAACCTAAACCAAAAAAAAAAAAAAAAAAAAAAAAAAAACAACCCAATCCAAAACCACACCAGCCCATCACCACAAAAGCCTAAATCTTTTTTTTTAACTAAGAAAAGGGGGTCAAACACACTCAGGAAAAGTCAAACACCAATTAAACCACTGTTCATCCATCAATAACCTCCCATTATCCAGCCAAATCCCTTAACCCCATCCCCTTCACTTTCGTCCCTTTCCACCTCACACTACCATCCAAGAAACCCACATGATCATGCTCCCCCTCCTCCTTGCCACGCTGGCAATCCCAAGGAACAGACAACCCATCTACGGCTCAGATTAAAGGGATTGGGGACCAAGTTATCATCCAAGGGCTGTGAAAGAGCACAAGAAACACAAGTTGGGACTCCCCTCACAAAAGAAACACAAGGAAACCCTAGATTATTTAGTATAAATAGATAGCTTATGCTACAGTAGTCAGTAGGATTTATTTAGCTTAAAATTTCTAGGTAATGTTAACTTTTAGCTTATTGTTATTCCAGTTTTTCAATTTTTAAATCTTGTAATTCAAATTTAGTTAAATGAAATTTAAGTTATTTTCTTGGTCAACCAAAGTCAACTTTACTGTTCATCTACTTATTTTTGCTTATTTACTTTCTTTTGCTTATTTGATCTATTCTGATGCCATTTGATGTAAATTTGAAAGACTTAAGATTGCTTACCTTAGTTTTGCCTTAAAAGCCCCTAAAAAGCCTAATATAGCATTAAGTAGCTTATGCTTATTTATAGCTTATTTTCGGATGTAAGTTGCTTTTTATGACTAAATATAGCATAATGTGTAATTTTCCTTTCCAAAAGATAGCTTATACAAGCCTGTTTTAGTCCTAAAACCAAGACAGACCCTCTTAAAGGGGTGTTTGGTTTAAGCTCATTAATGGGTGAAAATGGGTCATTCTGGCAGACACTATTCATGTGCTTTTTGGTTAATTTTGATTTAGTCTAAATCAGCATATACTAGTTGTTTGTAGTGAGATTTAAGCTAAATTAGAGGATTTGGAAGTTTTGAGTGGGATAGTGCAATTCTAGGATTAGAACTGTGGGAATAAGCTTATAACTAGCTTATTCCTTTTTTAGCCCTTCTTTTTGGTATTGTTAGGTCTTTATTAGTCCATAGTTAGTAGCGGTAGAATCCCTTTAAGCCTTGTTCAGATTATGCCCATTTTAGTCAACCTCAGTATAGCAGACCTTAGTTTTTTTGAATTTTCACTTTTGCAGCCCAACTTTTGGATTTTTAATTCCCTCATTTTAAGCACACTTTAGCTGAAAATTGGTGCAAAGTTAGTTTGGTAGCTTATCTATCTTTTACCATTTTTTTTAGATTTTTAGGATTTTCTTTGAATAGCTTTTTAAGGGCTTGAAAAAGCCCTTTTTGCCCTGCTCTTCATTGAATCAGCAGACCTCTATAGCTTTTAGCTTATTTTGTGCTAGTTAATGCTTATTTCTGGTATTTATGGCTTATTGTGACTTTGATTTTAGTTCTTAGTTGGACTTTTGCTTATTTCCATTATCATTAGCTTATAGAATAGCTTATTCAGTCCTTGTGTTGAAACATCTTAGTTTTTTTCCCTTTTGTTCTAACTGATCAGAATAGATAAGCTCATTCTGAGCTTATCTTTGAATTTCAAAAATCTTTTCAGTTTTAGAAAATGCTTATTATCATTAGCTTTTTGAGTTTTAAAAAAAGGAAAAACAAAAAAAAATGTTTTACAAAAATGCCATAACTGGGGTTCGAACCCCAGACCTTTAGCTCACACACACTCAGTCTTACCATTGCACCCTTGGGATTTTTCTGAAATCCTTTGTGCATTCAATCCTTTTAACCATTTTTTCCCTTATAAGCTTATATAAGCTGTTTTGGCTTATTACTGCCTATCCATTTGAGCTTTTTCAAAACCAATATTTTTCTTAGATTTAGGATAGCTTAATATACTTTCCCAAAAATTTTCAGATTTTCCTAAATAGTTTCGGTATTTTTAATCATTTATTTTCTTTTAAATATTTTTTAATTCATAGTTAATTATTTAAAAGTCAAAAAAATACAATTCTTTTTTCTAAAATTTTCTTTTATCATTTAGGACTTAGGAAAATTATATTTGCATCCGTAGGGTTAATTTTTATAGAATTTGACGTTTATGCTTGTTTCCCGTTCGTTTTTAATTCGCGTTTTCTTTAAATTTGATTTGTACTTTTCTAGATTATAAACCAAAGTGAACATCGCTATTTCAAGCATTTTAATACCAAACCTCATACGATATCCTCAATTTCACGCCTCGTTGGGACTACGACCCGGGTATTCACTTATCCGGTTAATTACATCGATTTGCGTTGAGTATTGCTCGTTGACTTTTCTTCGTGAAAGGTTGACTTGTGAAACCAATCAAATCAGACCATATATTAGGTTTCCTAAAATCATGTAAGGCAACTTTAGCTAAACACCCCCACACACCTAAGTATTTGAGGTTAGGCGGGAATCCTTTCCATAATTCATAAGGGGTTTTATCTAGTTTTTTATGAGGCACCTTGTTCAAAATGTAACACGCAGAAAGAACAGCTTCACCCCACGTATTATCACACATACCTGAACTTAGTAGCATAGCATTCATCATTTCTTTCAATGTTCGATTTTTTCTTTCAGCTATACCATTTTGTTGGGGTGTATAAGGTGCACTAAATTCATGAATAATACCATGTTTCTCACAAAATTCTTTAAGGAAATTGGTGCTATATTCTCTACCTCTATCAGATCTAAGTCGTTTGATTTTTCGGTCTAATTGGTTTTCAACTTCTGCTTTAAATTTTAAAAACATATCTACGGCCTCGTCTTTAGACCTTAGGAGGCAAACTTTAGTGTATCTCGAATAATCATCCACGAAAGTTATATAATATTTTTTACCCCCTTTGCTCATTATGTTTTTGAAATCAGCCAAATCAGTGTGTATTAGTTCAAGTAATTGAGTGCTCTTATATGTGACATTTTTAAAAGGTTTTTTCGCATATTTTGCCTCAACGCATATCTCACATTTTTGAAATTCTTTTTCATTCATGAAATTGATCAAGTTCATGGCTTTAAGTTTTTTGATAGATGCGAGATTTAGGTGTCCTAATCTACCATGCTACATATTAGGGGACTCAACAATATAAGCACAAGTAGAAGAACTTGCATTATAAGAAGAATCAATGCTGAGTACAAATAAGCCATCAACCACATATCCTTTCCCCACAAAGTCATTGTTTCTGGTAATTACTACTTTATCACCTTCAAGAACAATTTTTAATCCCGCCATAAGTAGCAAACTCCCAAAAACCATGTTCCGACATGGTGAAGGGACATATAAGACATTATTTAAGGCTAAGGTTTTACCAGAAGTGAATTTTAAGAGTACTTTTCCTTTACCGAGCACTCCAGCAGTCTGAGAGTTCCCCATGAAGACATGTTCACCATCTTTAACTTCTTTAAATTCATGGAATAGTCCCCTGTTATTGCAAAGATGCCTTGATGCACCACTGTCCATAATCCATGTAGCTTTATCCTCCACTAGATTCGTCTCTACAACCACTGCAGCAATGATTTCATCATTTTCAACTAGGTTGGCTTGTGGTGCGCCATGTCTTTGGTTAGAGTTTTGTTGATCCTTGCGTTTTTTGCATTGATAGGCTTTGTGTCCAAATTTTCCACAAACATAGCAAGACATTGTTCCTTTCTGAATTGTGCCATCCGTGTGTCTTGGAGCAAATTTCTTTTTATGTTCTCTATTTTTTGGGTTCTTGTCTTTCCTGTTGGAGGTGCCATCAGATTCTACCAAGTTAGCTTTTATAGAACTAATAGAGTTAGAGATTTGCTTATCTTTGAGACGGTTTGCTTCCTCGGTTCTCATGTGGCTAATGAGTTCTTGGAGTGAGAGATCACGTTTCTTGTGTTTGAGTTGATTGCGATAGTCATTCCATAAGGGTGGAAACTTTTCCAGCAACACATTTGCTTGCAGAATTTCGCACATCTTCATACCTTCATTAAGAACATCAGTCACCAAATTCTCATACGCATGAACTTGCTCCATTATTGGTTTATCATCTACCATCTGAAACCGTAACCAATTCCCTACAACATACTTCTTTTTACTAGCATCATCAACCCCATATTTTTTCTCTAAAGTTTCCCAAATAGCCTTGGCCGATTTTTGACTAATGAAAAGATCAAAAAGAGAATTTATCATATGGTTTAAAATATGACATCTAGCAGTCCTATTATTCTTTTCATACTTATTTTTTGCTTCTTCTCTTTCTTTTGTTTTTTGTTCAGTTAAAGGAGTGGCGACCACAGGTTCAGTAAAATCTTGAAACAAGACATAATCAATCTCTAGTTGTTCAAAGAAAATCAAAAGTTTTTGTGACCAACGCTTATAGTTCGTTCCATCAAGTGGTTCCAATTTTGATAAGTCGGGTAAAATTTTGTTAATTGACACAACCATTAAAAGAAGATAATGATTTCGCTTTCAAATTGTAGAAAATAGTTGTGTCAGCTAACAATAATTATAGAGAATGACAAACGAAAATAATAATAACAAGTTAAAGTATACGAAATAAGAAAGAACTTATCGAGACCCAAGTTGTGCCGTGGAAAACCACTGCCTTGAAAGCGAAATTTCGACACGACCGTGGTGCAATCCCAGAATGCCGATCGCTCCCCAAGGTTAACACAACTAGTCAACTAACATGTGCACTCATGGTAGTTGGCTTGGAACTTGCATAAAACAATTGCCCCAAATGATTTGTTAAGACACAATGAATTAAGATGAGTTTGGTTTTGAAAGAGTTAGATGATAACGTGTGTCGTTTGTGTGTCTAACAATTGAGTCTACAAAAATGGTTTTATAGTCAAGTTTAGGCTCCTCTTTTTAATGGTGCAATAAGCCACTTTTAAGAGACCTTTAAAGATAATTAATATTCAAATGAAACATCCCATTTGGTCAATCAAAACTGATGAATGGTTTTAACACCATTGAATATTGAAATAAACTCTAAAAATTAAGTAGCATGCCATTAACTAAATGTTTGAATATTATTCCAACAATATAAACTAGATTTCGGGTTCGGTGGAACAAATAACACCGAAACAATAAACGGATTAAAGTATTAATCGAGGCACTTTTCTGAGTTCGGAAAGATGTAATAAGAAGCAAAACTGAGATCGTCGGGTTTGTGTTAGATAGTAGCAGCATTCGAGAGATAAAAAAAATGTGCGGGAGATAAAGATATCGGAGACAAAGAAACTAAGACCATATTTATGTTGTTTTGATTTTAGTTGTGTATTTTCTTGTTACTTGACATTGGTTGAGTTTCAAACTAAGCTTATAAGAATGTAAACAATTATTCATCTACTCTCATGTCGTGAAAAAATGCACTTTTAAAACATGTGTATTTGAGTAACATTTTTTATACTTATAAAAAATCTCTTTTGTAACATTTTTTGATGTGATATCGTAAGAAAACAATACACCAATTAACTTTTTGTGAACAATTGTTGTTGTGAGAGTCGATCTTAGGAAATCAATACCCCAAGGCAGCATATAACGAAAATTAGATGCTCCGCCCACAAATGGTATTTTGTCGTTTGGAACCTCCACCAACAACATGAGCACTACTGATCCCAACACGATACCTCTTTCAAACCCTACTACATTTCCATCAGTGGTTCCTTTTACTGCTTCTAGTGCCGCTACCAGTTCACTTTTTAATTTTAGCTCCCCAAATGTTTCTTCCACCAGTATTGCTAGTACTGCCGCTACCAGTTCACTTTTTAATTTTACCTCTGGGACTTCACCTTTTTCGTCCTCAGCTCCTGCTGCTATCGGCACATCATATAGTTTCGGTATTAGTTCCATGACTGCATCCTCAGAGGGCAAGTCTGGTAATTCCACTAGTGTATTTGGGTCTACTTGGGAGCCGGCAAAGTCTTCCGGATTTGGTACTCCATTTAATTTTGGGGCATCGCCTGTGGTGTTTGGTGCATCTAATACTGGCAGTTCAACAGGATTTTCATTTGGTGCTGGTGCTAATACTTCGTCCTTTTCAACCCCCACCCAAAATCAATCGCCTTTTGGAAATCCGACTCCTGTATTTGGAACTGGTGCCACACCGAATAATAACGATCACATGAGTATGGACAGTATGGCTGAGGATTCTATGCAAACTCCGACACCTGTTCCAGCATTTGGTCAAATCCCCGTGGCTTCACCAGGGTTCATGTTTGGTTCAGCTATGCCCTCCTTCCAGTTTGGTGGCCAGCCGAACCAAGCAATATCTCAGAATTCAATTCCGGCATCGGCCTCCTTTCAATTTGGTGGCCAAGCAAACCAAACACCACCTCAGAATCCTTTCCAGTCGTCTAGTGTCGAGTTTAATGCTGGAGGTGGGAGCTTCTCATTAGGCTCTAATGGGGGTGACAAATCTACCCGGAGGATAGTAAGAGTTAGAAAAACTACCAGCAGGAAGAAATGAGAAATTGAATCAACATTTGGGAAGAAATTACCAGGCGATTCTATGTTTTGCACCCTTTTTTTTGTGTGTGTTTGGATGTCTTAATACTGTTGTCTCGCTATTGTCTAGTATTGTTGTAGTTAGTATGTTATTAGATGTCACAATTTTGGAGCAAGTGTTTGTAATGTGTGAAGTTTTAGATCCATATGTTACTGTACTAATTACCCTATTTGATGGTAACTAAGAGAAAGTAATGGTATTTTCCTTGGTACATTTGATGGTGAGCATTCATTCGCATATTAATCTGTTTGCAAAGGACCCGACTGACACAAACTCTCGATAATTGTCTGATGGATGGTCGTAATAAAGGAGGTAAAGGTGATGCAATGGTACATTGGTAATACATGGTCTTGATTGCTTCATAAAATCCTTAAAACTGATAATTGATCAATTTCATATAGAAGAATTTTAGTTTTCCACATTCCTACTAAAGCCAAATATTATAAACGACTTCACTTTTTGTAAGGTGGTTGGTTCCTACATCGAGGGCCAAAATGAGGTTGATCTCATCATGATGAAGAAGTAGGCAAATATAGTTGTCGAATTGGTTGTTGGGCATAAATCTAGTGCAAGCTAGTGGTTATTCAATACGTAAGGTCTTAGATAAGACTCTTTTTATAATAACGAGGTTGGCCACGATCCGCCGCGTTGCGGCGGAGCAATGATCTAAGCAAAGAAATAATCACAATGATGTATGCAGTCTGAGCTCGAACCTCAGCAGGTGGACACGATGGTTCTGCATCAGTTGTTCTTGGGTGGCATAACCTCACATGTTAGATGAAGGTCGCTTGCTAGTTAACTGCTTTAAATTAGGAAAATAAATATGTAATACCAGCCAATGTGTGAACGGCGCGGTCTGCATGACCTTCGGTAACAACATTCCCCTCATGTATAGATGCAAAGCCTAGATCAGCAGGCACAATTCTTTTTCCTGTCTGCGTTGTAGTATACGTTGGATGTCCACTACTTCTTGCAAGTTGCAAGCAGTCATTTGCATATTCTTCACCTGAATGTTGTCCATCAGCCTCGTTCACGGCTTCTCTACAAACAGTACCGCTACCAAAGTTCAATACAACCGGACCACACGTCACGGCTGTACACGGTGGTAGAGAAAAGCAGAAAGTCAGGTGCACAACTTTCTTTCATACTATAGCGTGACAAACACTCGACAGGAACCAACCATTACCTAAATAAGGTTGCTGCAACTGTTCGGCCGTTGAAGGCAACGAAAGGACATTAGCTGTAGAAGGCAATGAAGGCACATTCATTAAACAGCAAGTGTTACCATATCCAGCTGAAAGCTCCTCTGAAGCTACACGGTAAAAAAAACGTTGCATTAATTAAAGACAACATACAATTAAAGAAAACATTAAATTATAGGAAGGTCAAAATATAAGTTTACTACAACATTGGCCACCCAGACGACTATTCGATGCAAACCTTTTTGGACAACTGATATGCGTTGGCATAATACTTTCATCAGCCTTTCTCTTTAAGCAGATGTTCGAGTGTTGGTCAGGAGACAATTAGCCGCTGACAACATCGGAATAAGGTAAGGGCCCTGAATTCTGTTGATGTTCAACGCTACTAACCATGGCTTGCTTGACAGCATTGGAAGACACCATGTGTTGTACAGAAGTTTGTTGTTCGTTCGTGAGCACAGGTGGCACAACAATGCTGTGTCCGTGAACGTGCAGCACAGGTGGCACAACTGTAGCGCCATTGTTTACAGTATCAAATTAGTTACATTTAAAGCAAGCAAAAAGAAAGAAAATACTAACAGATAGAAACGTTATGCCAAAACAATTAACATCTTTTCATGAACTTCCCGCAACCAATCATATGAACATTTAAAGAAAAAGTGAAGAGCAGGCAAAAAAAAAAAAAAATATATATATATATATATATATATATATATATATATATATATATATATATATATATATATATATATATATATATATATATGGGAGCTTTATTTTCAGAACCCTGTTAAGTGCGGGAACTGCGAGAACTCCCCTAGACCAATCATATTTTTTTAAATATTAAATATTTTTATTTAATCAAAAGGGTATAATAGTAAAAGACAATTTCTTTTTATTTGTGATTTTTTTTTTATTAAAATTCGTTTTTTAAAATCCCATTATTTTAGGAATTTTTTTTTTTTTTTTTTTTTTTTTTTTATTTCCAGCATGCATTATTTGAAAAAAAAATACTAGGTGCATGTATGTTTTATATGTACTAATTTTTTTCCAGCATGTATGTTATTTTCCAGATGTAGTGCATAGGTGTTTTTATGTACTAATTTTTTCATTTTATTTTCGAGATGTAGTGCATAGTTGTTTTGAATAATTTTAGAACATGCATGTTTTTCAAATAGTAAGGTGCATATGTGTTTTTTATATAATGTAAAATTATAACAAAATAAGAACATAAATGTCACACACAAAATTCAATATCAATTAAAATACAATTAAAAAACAAAATTTTATCACGCCTTCAGCATTTTTAGAAGTTGAACATATATGCACGCCTTCAATAATCATATTTCTTCAAACGCCGCATTGTATCTATGTGTGCATCCACTTCTAATATCTTCATTGCTATCACCATCTTCATCAATCTGATACAAACATGCCCAAAAATAATTAAACTATAACCAAATAGTGTAAGTAACTTTCTAATCATAATAACTAGCCTAACATATATGCACAATCTATGTTCAATGAAAAACATCCATGTTCAATGTAACAAGTATGTTCAATGAATAACATGTATGTTCCATGAAATCCATGTTCAGTGTAAAAACAATTATGTTCAATAACATGTATGTTAATAACATGAAATACAGCCATGTTCAATATAATAACAAATATGTTCAAACAATAACATGTATGTTCTATTTATATCCAGTGTTCGGGTACAAGCTTATTTCCTTAAGCATACCCAAACACTCCTTAAAATTCAAATCACTTTCGTGCATCTTGTCTAAAAAAAACAAAAAAACAAAAAACAAAAACTAAGATCCTAAACCAACTACAGTATGTTCTATCACCAACAACTAAAATATAAAAACAAAATGTTGGTTTCTGTTCAGTTATGGGCTTATGGCCACAAACTCAACCAAACCGCACTTCTTAGAAAAAAGGCATCCTTCACATAAAGAACACAAGATCCAAAACCCAAACAATTGTAAAAGTACTAGGATCCAAAACCTTAATTATCAGTCACTAATAATAGGTAAAGCAATAAACTTTGATCGGGTGGTTTATCGGGTGGTCATAACCGAATATGTTTAATACTTTTATCGTCTCCTTGCTAATATGTTTAATAATTCACTTTTTAATACATTCTCGCTAATATGTTTTACGCATTCACTTTTATCGTCCCCTTGCAATAAAAAATTTACCACCGACCTTGTATTAGTTTTATTATATAAAAAAATTATGTTTGGCTTTATTTTTAGATCTAAAACAAACCCTTCATAGATCCTTGTAAAAAAAAAAAAAAAATAAAAAAAAAAAAAAAAAATTGAAACATACCCATTTTTTTCTCGAACTCAGATTCAAGCAAAGTAAGCCAATAATAGTCTAATGTTTTAACCAATTGAGTCTATGATGACAGGATCTAACGAAAATTATTGAATAAAAATAAACTCACCATTAGCTTCAATCAAACGAAATTCGGATAATAAGATCAGATCTTGTCATTAACAACTTTTTCTTCATTGACCGATGGGAAAAAAATTAAAATCATCATGGGTATTCATTCATATGGGAGAAAAGTTGGGAGTCGGTTGTGAACCAAAAGAGAGAGAATGTGTTATTTGAGTTTGACCTAATCACATATTAATTTGCCCATCTAATAGGGGAGGTTACTGAAAAAGGATAATGCAAAATTACGTTAATACCCCATTCTAATTTAAAGAAAGTTTTCCTATTTGCAAAAGTTTTCCTATTCTTTTCATTAATGACACTAATGGCACATATCATCTCATCCATCGATCAAACAATCTAACGGTTCAAATAGGGTTCTCGCAGTTCTCGCACTTAAGAGGGTTCTGAAAATAAAGTTATACTATATATATATATATATATATATATATATATATATATATATATATATATATATATATATATATATATATATATATATATATATATAAATAAATAACAGATTTAGAAAGCGTGGGACACTTAGCAACTGACATAGGCATAGTCAACAAACCAACCCCATAAGGCCAAAATAAGCTGGGAAAATAAGCCAATCCAAACACCCCCTAACAAAACAACAAAACTCTCGCGCAATACCATAACCTTAATTTTCAATAGAAACTAAACATTTGAAATTTAAAAAAAACTTACATGAATCTATTAACCGGCAAGCTTCACCTGAAAACGTGGTTTCATTTGTTGTGTTACTTCCACCCTTCGATCATCATCATCTTTCTATCATCGTGGTTTTCCTTCCACACCGTTCGATCATCATCATTAGCAGCAACAGAGGTATGTGGAATGATCTAGGTTTATCCAGATTTCCGATTTATGAGTGAAAGTAATAAAAAGAGATAAGGAGAGTGGGCCGGTTGGGCTCCAAAAGAGATGGGCTGGGCTCCCATAAAGATGACGCAATATGACGTCATTAAAACGGCGTCGCATCCACCTTAAATTATATTATATAGTAATTTATATATTAGCAAAAAGGTTCATGATGCATTTCTAAGAATGATAATTAAATATATATATATATATATATATATATATATATATATATATATATATATATATATATATATATATATATATATATATATATATATATATATATTTTTTTTTTTTTTTTTTAATTTTTTTTAAGATTCACTTTTGAAAATCTCCTTTTTTTGACCATTTTTTAAAGCGTAATTCAAACGATATCATAATTTATTCTATTTTTCTGCAGTGTTCTCTTTGTAAACAATTGTTGATGTGATAGTCGAGGAAAACGATATATATCCAAAGTAATATAACGATATAATTGTTAAATAAACTACAAGCATACTAAGGTGGTGTTTGAATTCGACTTAATTGACTTAATATAAAAAAAACTGAATTCATTAAGTCATATGAAAACTGTTTGTATGTGACTTAATAGAGAATTTTAACAAACAAGCCGTAAGATGTCTTTGTTTGGTTTAGTAGTATCAAGGGTGTAGTTGCCTCATAGACTAAGCGATGGTGGAAGGAGTGTGTGAGTTTGCTTTGTTTAGCGGTACCCAAGGGGAAAAAAATAGCTACACACATTAATGGATAAAAAACTAAAACTTAAATGATATAATGGAAACCATCATTTTTATGAATCAAGTACGCCATTCTTTAGATCAGGGGCGGAGACAGAGGGGGGCTTTTCAAAAGAAAACAATTTGTAAGCATTTTACGCACATGAAATGCAATTTGCAAAAGAATTGTGGAATTTGATTGACACTTCAAAAGGTAGCTTAACCCTTGCCCTCTTACCCAACCAGAAAACTGATAGAATAGAACCGGTTCACATCCAATAAAATATCATGCACAAAGCCGAATACACAACACACTGAGTTCACTTCCGAGAAGATATCGCCTCCATAGGTAGACTACATAATTCCCCGTAGGTGTAATTTTATTAATGACCATTATTTATAATGGTGAAACCCTAATACCCTAAACCCACAAACCGGGCTTGGACCTATTTATCCACTAATACTCCCCCCGCAGTCCGAGCGGCGAAATCGCGAAAGCTCGGACTGGAGTAGCAAACTAGAAAAGAAAAAGAAACATTAACATAATAAAAACATAACTTTAGTCGACTCGTAACAAAACCGTACCAACGATCGACTTTAGTCGACTGGTAACAAAACCATAACAACGGTCGACTTTAGAGACTGATACAAACAAACATAACTTTAGTCGACTCGTAACAAAACCGTACCAACGATCGAATTTAGTCAAATGGTACCAACAGTCGGCTGGTAACAAAACCGTACCAACGGTCAACTAAGTCAACTGGTAACAAAGCCATACGAACAATCGACTAACAAACAAACAATAAATAGGATAAATCAAAGTATCCTTAGAATAAAAAACAAAAGCATTTTTTTTTTCTCTTAAACAAAAACAAAAAACAAATTTTAGTATTAAAAACAAATCAATACTCTTGCGGCAACGAGCAAGAATATTAGATAACAAAATTAAACACAAGCCCAAATTCGGATAGCAACTTTTCTAGCCCAAAACCACTTTTAAACTAAATAGCCTAATACCAGTATACCACTATCAATAACCCTTTTCTCTCTTCTTTCTTTCAACCAAACGCAGCCACCAACCAAACTAGAAGCAGATTCATAAAAAAGTTTCTCCTGTTTACCTGCTTGAACAACTACAAACAATCCACAATCACAAATTAACTTCGTTCCTTGGTTTTACCTTAAACGAAGTCGTCTTTTGTTTCTTTGTCACAACCGAACACAAATGTTTTTGACTTCAATAGAGTTGAACACAAATGTTACATGTTTTTCGACCAGGATTCCCCTGTTTAAAATAGGTATAACTTTCATAACCTTTTTTTTTTTTTTTAATGCATAGAATATTTATTTTCTGTTTAGATGTGGTAATGGTCAAAATTTATTATTGTGTTGCCTTAAAATGTGTACAAGAAATGCCATGGCTTATCTTTCTCTGGTATTAGAGACTAGTAGTGATTTATTTATTTTCAATATTAGGTGCATATATAGTGCAAGAAGTAATTCAGAGTAATGGCCAGTGTGTTGTCTTTCCAAACAGTATAGTGCTGACTTGTCTTCATGGATTGGATGCTACTACTGAGGTGCTTATTTAATTCTATTCTATACTTATATATTAAAAGAGGGTTTGAGCTGATATCATGTTGAGCAATTTGCAAAAGAATTGTGGAATTTGATTGACACTTCAAAATGTAGCTTAACCCTTGTCCTCTTACCCAACTAGAAAACTGATAGAATAGAACCGATTCACATCCAATAAAATATCATGCACAAAGCCGAATACACAAAACACTGAGTTCACTTTAGTCACGTGAAACACAAAACACTCTTCCGAGAAGATATCGCCACCATATGTAGTATAGATTATATTTATTTTCTAAATGCAAAGTATGTTAATGGGCCTACAACAAAACACAAGAAATGGATATACTCTATATTTGGTGTTGGGCTTAAAAAGTAAAACCTTTTATAAGTTTACTTATAAGAAAAGAGTCCAGGCCAAGCGATATCCATCTAAACCCTAAAATACCTCTATCTTCTTTCAGCCTAAACATGCAAGTCAATTCCAACGAGAACACCATGGTAATCGAGGTTATTGACCGACCCACGCGCCGTGGAAATAACTTTAACACGTTTCAGTGAGTTTCCTTCTTTGTTTGTGAATTATTTTTTATTTTCTGTAAATGGAAATGGTTATAGAGACCTGATTAAATTTGATGGTTAAATTTGATGATTAAATTTGATGGTTAAATAGTTCCTTTTAGTTCAACTCAGAGATAAACTATATAAACCAAATTTGATTTTGAAATAAATTTGGTTTATATAGTTTCTGTAAAAGGAAAACAGGAAGAATGGTTAATTTTAACATGCTAAATTTGATGTTACTTAGGCATAAGTTGAAAGAGGAGGGCAAGGGCAAACGTGCTCAAGAGGTAAAGGCGGATTATGAAGAGAAAAAGGCAGACTATGAACCGGTGACTGATGAAGAGAAAAAGAATGACGAGGCAGCCGTGGGGCAAAAGAATTATCGCCTAATGTGTGATGTAGACCTGTTTGTTAAATCTTTGGGTGAGATACCGCAGACGAATAAAGATAAGTTAGCGGACAACCCGTTTGCCCATTTTCTGAATTTGAAGAAAGGTCTGCAACTAAATCAAGTATGCACTACTCTATCACTATATCTTGCTGATGATCTGGAGTTAAAATTGCCGACGGAGGGGATGAAGGTTACAACAGAAGACTTCTCGGCACTAATGGGGATAGCGGACTTGGACTCTAGTGCAGATGATAACCAGGAGACGGCTAGTTCAGATGTTAACCCGGAGACGGCTAGTTCAGAGGTTAACCCGGAGACGTATAGGAGCATGCAACAGAAATTTTGCTTCAGCAAAGGTCCAGAAGGTGAAGAGAAGTGGCAAGGTATTAGCATGACGAAGGTGAAAAATGTACTCAGAGATGTAAAAGAGGATGAAAATGACATTAAGAGAGCATTTGCGCTTATGGCAATGCATTATATTGTTTGCCCCCCAAAGCGTACTACTCATCAACCTGACATGCTTCGTTATGTGAAGGATGTCAATGGGATCAATAGACAACCTTGGGCAACTATAGCTATAGATTTTCTCAAAAATGGTAGATATATTAGTGGGACGAAGACGAAGTATATAGGGGGATGCGTCTTTTTATTGCAGGTTGGTTTGATTAATTTTATATGGTAGAGTTCAAATATAGGCGGCAGTTTATAATTTGTTCTATGTTTATGCAGCTGTACCTCATGCGAGAGCAAGACAAGGAGTTGGATATGTTTAAGATTGATAAAGAACAGATACAAAAGTTCCAATTGAAATGGGAGGTTAGTGAACCCAGCTCTGCTTTAGAATTGAAAGCTTGTCTTTAAAACTTGTACCAGAACTCAGTAAACAAATATAACTTGTACCAGAACTCAGTAAACAAATATAGCATTGGTTACTGATTTTACACTTTTGTTGTTTAAAGTAAAAAATTTGATAGGAATTGTTAATGTTGTGCATTTACTTTATATGAAGGAAGTATTTGTTAGTCAACTGAATTGTACTAGCTTAAGGAAACAATCTCAACTGAGGCAAAGCAATAGAAAGGGCCAATTAGTTAATAAGTACAAACCATTAGAAGTTTCACGTTATTGAAAGTTCAGTAAACTTAGATACAAGCGGCTGTGTGTCTAATTTCTAATATTACATGTCTGAAACTGCAACAAGTATGGCAACACTGTAAGTGATAAGCAATTGCGGTGGCTCACTCTTTTATGGGTCTGGTAACTTCGTATCAGTAACTCAAGTGGAAAATAAGCTCTTATAGGACATAAAAAGTCGTAACATAGGTCATAGAAACCACAAAGATGTGCAACTATTTGTAGACAGTTGTACCAGTTCTGATGTTGCTTTAAGTAGCTCGGGTTGAGAGATATTAAGTCTATACTGGTTCCAGAATGCTAAGTAGGGTAAAAGTAGTACAAAAATGAATTCAAGGCATGCACATGCTTGCGTGTGTCTGCCCCCTAATAAGTGGCTGGTCATTTTAAAAGTTAAACAGGCTATAGGCGATGTTGAGTTCTTACCACTGAACTCTATTTGTATGGTAAGAAATAAAAAGATAATAAAAGGACGTATCAGAAATAAAGAAGCTTTCCTAAGATGGACATGGATAGTTATTAAATACTATTTTATTAAAGCTTTCTTGTTCAAAATTAATGAGGTGCACGCGATATTGTCTTCGGATAACCATATGCCATTTGTGTGTGTTGGTCACATAGGATATATAGGATGTGGTTAAATTAGTTAGGGTACGGAAATATTCTTCTTTTAACTGTTTTCCCCCTATTTACAGCAAGACTATGCTCATCAGAGTGCTTTAAAGGGATATTCGCAGCCCTTGGTAAATAAAATTGTGAGAGACATGAAGAAAGTATCTGTTATTCTTGGGGAAAAAAACCCAATAAGCATGGAATGTCTAATGGACGTTGATACGAGTTTGGCAAAATTTTTGAGTGAAGCTGCTGCTCTGAAAAGGGCCACTATGGTGTCTCAATCGGAAAATACAGATGCAAATGTACTACTAGAGGAAAATGCAGGTCCTGTTACGGAAGTGGAAGAATCAGTTGAAGATGGAGTGAACAGAGGAAGAGGAAGAGGAAAGAAGAAAAGACAAGCGAAAGATGCAACTGCAGCGAGCACAGTACAGACCAGAGTGACCAGATTACAACTTAAGAAGCAAAAACAGAACATCATATAGAACTGATCGGAATATGGGACTGATTTGATGTTGGTATCGACTATGGCTGCTGGTTTGCATGGTAGGGGTTCTTTTAATCTTGTATTTAGCTGCTATTGATCGTTATTGCTGGAAGTTAAGTGGGGTTACTGGTTTTAACACGCTTCATCTCTCAAAGACATGCTAGTAATTACTTGTTGGGTCTTTTGATCGATGTTGATGTATGTTATGGAAGTTAGGGTTTGTAACCCTATGGTTGTTAGTTTTTGTCCATCAACGACATGCAATTTGGGTATACAAGGTTTTATTTTATTGTGGCTATGGAGATGGAGATGACATTGTGTTCGTATATGGCAGATTTGGCTACCATGGTTTTACATTCTGATCTTGGTTGCACTTTGGCAGCTTATTGGTCTTTAAAATCTTGTCATAGTGTTGGAAGTTAAGTTTGAAGGGTCTTGTTCAAAACCCTTTGGTTGATTTGTGTTCTTGCTACAAGTCGACTTGATGTTGAATCTGTTATTGACTTGTTCGTTCAAATTCGATTTGCTATGGATTGCATTCTTATTAGGTTATTAGATTATGCTTCTTGCATAATACTAATAGAAGTCGCAAATGGATTTGTTATGGAATGAGCACTTGGAAGGCGGGGAAACTTGGTTATGGGTTTCTTCATGTACAAAAATGAACAACAAAACCCAGTCTAATGTTCTATTTTTTGTGTAATTTTTGAATCAAAACTAGAACATCCACACGTGTTCTTAAATTGGTATTGTTTTGAACCAAAAAGAGAACAACTTGAATATATATATATATTTCATTATGAGCTTCCACATCTGTCTTTGTTTTTCTGATTGAACACATTATGAATAAAAAACAGAACAACTCTAGAAGTTCTTATTTTGGCAAAACTAGAACATCCACATGTGTTCTTAATTTGGTATTTTTTTGTACAAAAATGAGAACAACTACAGAAGTTCTTAGTTTAGTTATTTGATGTGACCAAAAATCTTTCTTGTACAAGGGGGTTCATAGGTCCCTCAACTAGTTTAATGGCCTAACTAACACACTAGTCAACTATGGAAGTCTAAACAGCATGTTAGACACTTTAATTAGATCAATAGACTACGTTAACATCTCATAAATCATCACATGCGTCATTTATTCATCTATAGCCTTAGCCAAACGTTCTATTTTACTCGAGTAGGATTCCAAATAACAGCCAAAGAACCTACATCTCTGTAAGAACTGCAAAAACATAACAGCCCGTCAATGGAACCGGAAATTCTTGTTCCTCTTAATGAGCTAAGGGACTCCGGGGTGGTTAAGGGAAACTTTTGTTGGGGGAAAGTATTGTTATCGATAATCGAAGTATATGTTTGGACAGTATCCAACTCGTAACTTACAAATATATGATGTTGGGGGTTTGTGTTATTGATGTGGTAGTTTTTTATGAATTTCGGGCTATCGATAAAAGATTTCCAAGGTTTAGAAACGGATCGGAAACGAATTAGTGATTTGACAGGAAACCTTTTTATGATTTCTGACTGGATCTCGAAAGGTATGTGATCAGACATTTTTTTTTTTGGCTTAAGGGTTTTGAATTTTAGAGATTTTCGACAAGTAGGGATTAAATTTCGGGCCTGAAGCTTCACCTCCTTCGGTGCTTTGTTTCTTAACAAGCTAGCAAGCTGTAAATCAGAAGTAATCACAAGTGTCAGTAACAATCAGAGGGCCGATAAATCACTCGTTGCCAAACAAGCATTATATTCTATAAACTAAAAGCTAAACACTCTAAAAAGCTTGTCGCCAAACATTCAGAGAGCCAAGCACATATAACCGAAGGGTCACATAATCCAACCGAGTGGTGACATTGTAAACAGTATATAAACGGTTAACATAAACTACGCCACCAACTTAAATTTCAACTCAAATACATTATTCCATAGCATTGATTATGTCTTTTCTCTTAAAACTTACTGATAATCAGAAGATATAACAAAAACATCTTAGGCTTAATCTTCCAAATGATCTAATCTTAACAAACTTTAAAAATCAGAACCTAAAGCAAAAAGCCTACATAATTAAAATATAGAGAATATTTCATGTGAGACTTACCTAACTAAAAAAATACTATGCAACGGTTGATCAGAAAAACATAAACTTAGGGTTCTTCAATTTAGAGTTACCTTCTTCGCAATTGAAGATTGGGATGCAATATGGAATAGTTCGAATTGTGGCTAGAGTATTTGACCTAGAAGAAGAACGGTTTCAAAATAGATTCACCTATTCCCGCGCCCATAGTAGAGAAATTGGGAGTATGTCGTTTTTCATTGAGAGTATGTCGTTTTTGTTTTTGGGAGTGGACTAAAAGTCAAAATTCAAATACTAGTAACTTTAAAGGTTAACACCATATTTAGACTACACCAAAAGTCAAAATTCAAATACTAGTAACTCTAAGTGAAAAGTCAAAATCAGGTTAATCACTAAGGGTAGTGGCAGTCGCAGCGGTATGGCCAGCGGTTTGGCCCATACCGGCGGTGAACACCGCCGCCACCTAGGTGGTATGGGTGGGCGGTTTGGCTGGGCGGCATTTCATGATTCAACGTCATGGAACATTTATCAAGTCGAACGTTGGAGCAAATTGTACCGTTGGGAGCAAATTGGAACGTTGGGCAAAAAAAAAAAAAAAAAAAAAAAAAAAAAAAAAAAAAAAATCCTATATATACTAGACTTTAACATTACAATTGTATACTTCCAATTCAAATATACTAAAATCCTTCTATATCTCATACTTTTAAAAAAAAAAGTGTAGCATGGATCAAAGAAAATCAAGAGGTGTTTCATCGTCAACAAGAGGTCGTGGTCGGGGCTTTCGTCCGCAAGTTTCACCGATGAATCAACAATACCCTCAATCGGCCTACTATCCCCAACCTCCACCACCGATGAATCCACAATACCTTCAACAAAAATATTATACCCAACCTCCACCACCGATGAATCCAAGCCAATATAATATATCTATGACAAGTGAGTTCGAACCGTTTAGTAACTACCGTGACCAAGGTACTTCGCGTCGTGAACCAAGTGTTGAACGCAAATTACCTCTATATGGTGACGATGATGATGAAGTTGAGTTTGTTCCCGAAACGCAACCACAAACTCAAATCGGTATTAATTTTTAATTTTGTACGTTATTATTTTATTTGTTATAATTTTATACGTTATTATTTTATTTGTTAATCTTATATGTTCTAATTTTATACGTTATTAGTTTATATGTTATAATTTTATATGTTATTATTTTATATGATATAATTTTATATGTTCTAATTTTATACGTTATTACTTTGATATGTCGAAACTGTTATTCCCGATCTAAATGACGACACAACTCCTACACGTAAAAGAAAAGGGAAAAAGACCGTTAGTGAGGCGTATTAAACAATTCATGATATTAAAAAATGTTGGCAGATGAACACAGCCCTGACCCTAAACGTTTTGATCCATCCTAAAAACCTTCCCATGTAAAACCGATTACCTAACCAGCCTAAGTTCTCTCTTGATTAGCCTCTTTCCCCTAAAAACAAGAAAGTAATGAATTTTTCTTGGTGCAATTGATGGTAACCATAGCTTATATTGGTGGTAATGCATAGTCTTGCTTCATGAACGCCTGTTATCAAATTTGAGAGTTGATCAATTTCATCCAAAGGAATTTTAGTTTTCCACAGTCCTGGAAAAGCCAAATTTTGGCAACAAACTTCACTTTTGGTAAGGTGATGGCTTCCTATATTGAGGTCCAAACTGTAGTTGCTCTCGTTTGTCAACTTTCAGCTTGAAGTAATGAAACAGATCAAAATGATAACAAATAAACTTACGCCAAATTTGTTTGAAAGACTAGACCAAAAAACAAATCATATGATAAAGCAAACAAAAAGAGAACTTCCAACATTTCTAACAGTTCTGAGTTTTAAGTTTCTAACCCCTATGAATATCCATAAAGGCGAGGATGACATGTCTAGATGACAGTTTTGAGCTTCATAAATAACAGCGAGCAGCATGAATAATGCAAGTTAGAGACCATGTAAGATGCATTCAGAATCGTAAAGCAAACATCGATATTCTATGCGACCATGCCAACTCTGGTTTCAAGCGTTGATTCAAATATATATTAGAGTACCAAGACTATAATGGTGGCATAATGAATGGGTCTGTCAGGTTGAGTAATTGGTTGGGTGGGCTAGCCCGTACTTTTTTGTCATTTTATTAAAACTTGCCATATTAATGTTTGTAAAAAGGTCACCAAAACTGAATTCTTACAATAATAATCTAAAGGGAATATGTCACCAATTAGTAACCAAGATTCATGAGTGTTCTAATTTGATACCTCAAACTTAGCAATTTCTGATCTTGTAAGCACCAGGATACACTTTTAGTATGCCAATAACTTACAAAAGTTGCTGATAATATAAATTCTAATGCTAAGACTATTAAGGTTTCATATTGGATGAGTGATGAGTCCATCGAGTTGGGCAACAAAAATGGGTAATTTCTAGTGAAGGTCAGTCAGATCAGGTTGACTAGCCAATACTTTTTTTGCTATTACAATAATGAAATACCCTAAAGACATAGCCATATGACAACAGTGGAGCTACATGAACTCCTGTTTTCAAAACTGATAATGGATCAATATCATCAAAAGGAATTTTAGTTTTCTACAGTCCTAGAAAAGCCAAAATTTGGCAACGACAATCACTTCTGGTGAGGAGATAGCTTCCTATATTGAGGGTGAAACTGTGGTTGGCTGGTTGCTCGCATCATGATGAAGAAGTAGGCAAAATTGTGGTCGAATGGGTTGCTGGTCACAAATCTAGTGCAAGCTAAAAAGGAAAAGAGATATCTTACGTCCACATATCAAGTAGGTGTTCTTAATAAAAAGGGTGGATTTCACGGTCCAGCATATGCTTGGTGGCATTTGACCCCATCCCCAACCCCATGCCATGCCTTATAGCTCATAGGGTTTGAAATCTTTTTTCAACTTTCAGCTTGACATAATGTAACTAATCAAAGAGGTAACATATAAATTTATGCCCAATTTCTTTGAACGACTAGACCCAAAAACGAAACATATGATAGAGCAACAAAAAGAGAACTTCCATCAATTCTAAAAATTCTAAGTTCTAACCCCTCTGATTATCCATAAAAGAGAATAACAAGGGATGACAGCATGTCTAGATGACTTAACAGTTTAGAGCTTAATATTAAAAAACAAGCATCATGAATGATGATGCAAGTTACAGACCATGGAAGTTGCACTCAGGATTGTAAAGCAAACATCGATATTCCATGCCAACTGGTTATAAAGGTTGATTCAAATTTATATTCAAATAGTAAGACTATAATGGTGGCATTATCTATGGGTGTCAGGTTGGGTAACGGGTTGGGCAGACTAGCCAGTACTTTTTTGTCATTTTGTTGATACTCGCTAAATTAATGTTTAAAAAATGGTTACCAAAACTATATTACAGCAACCGATTTATGATCTTGTAAGCACCTGGATACACTTTTAGTATGCCAACAGCTTACAAACATTGCTTTTAATATAAATTATTGGATGAGTGACGAGTCCATCAAGTTGGGCAACAAAAACAGGTAATTTCTAGTGCAGGTCAAGACAGAACGGGTAGACTAGTAAAACTTTTTTGCTATTACTGTTAGATGTTTTGACTTTACCTCCTAAAGGTAGTTTAGTAATTTTGGTACTATGTAGTTTATTTTGTTTTGTAAGGGCAGTTTGGTAATTTTGGTGCACTAGTAAAACTTTTGTGCTGCTACTACTGAACTTTTGCCACTGATTATCTATCCCTGATCGTAAGAAATTGGTATCAAGAGCCAACCGATCAATTTGAAGCAAGCTTGAATTTGGGATCGACATTAGTTTCTGGTTGATTTCAAGATTTAGTATCTTGATATCGTTTGAATTTGATTTGTGGTTGGTGGTTGCTGTCGATCAATTTGGAGATCAGGTTTGTTGTTTTTTGTTATTGCTCAATTGATTTAGCTTGTGCTCGTTGATAAGTTGAAGTGTTTGTCAATTGGGGATTTGGGATAATCAGAATTTGTTTTGTGAGAGGTTTTGTTACAGAACAGTCATTAGTAAACCCGTTTGAATAATTATGTCTTCTCAAACACAATCACCATCAGTTAGTAGTATTGAGAAGTTTAATGGCAAAAGTAATTTTAGTTTATGGCGAATCAAAATTCGAGCCTTATTGAAACAACAAGGTATTTGGGCACCTCTAGCCGGTCCCAAACCGGCTGATATGACCGATGCAAAATATAACTCACAAGATGAAAAGGCGCATTCCACTATTTTGCTATCTTTATCGGACGAGGTTCTTTATGAGGTTGGTGATGAGGAAACGGCTTCTGGTGTATGGAAAAAGTTAGAAAAGCTTTATATGACAAAGTCGTTGACAAATAAGTTGTTATTGAAGCAACGTTTGTTTTCACTACGAATGAAAGAGGGCTCAGCATTAAAAGATCATCTTGATTCATTGAACTCGATCTTTATGGATTTAAAAAATGTGGATGTCAAGATTGATGATGAAGATGCGGCTCTTATTCTTCTAGTATCGTTGCCTCCTTCGTATGAGAACTTTGTAAACTCTTTTGTTGTTGGTAAAGACACCATCACATTAGAAAATGTTCGATCCAGTTTGCATTCCCGAGAGCTTCGTCATCAAGCATCGGGAACTTCGGAATCTCAACCTGTTGGCTTATCAGCTACAGGTCATGATAGGGGTAGACATCAAACACAACAGAAAGGCAAAGGAAAAGGTAGATATAAAGATAGATCAAAGTCCAGACCTCGAGGAAATCCGACTTCTGTATTTGGAACTGGTGCCACACCGAATAATAACGATCACATGAGTATGGACAGTATGGCTGAGGATTCTATGCAAACTCCGACACCTGTTCCAGCATTTGGTCAAACCCCCGTGGCTTCACCAGGGTTCATGTTTGGTCCAGCCACCCCGACTCCAACTCCAGCTCCAAGTCCAGCTATGCCCTCCTTCCAGTTTGGTGGCCAGCCAAACCAAGCAATATCTCAGAATCCAATTCTGGCATCGGCCTCCTTTCAATTTGGTGGCCAAGCATCAGCCTCTTTTCAATTTGGTGGCCAGCCGAACCAAGAAATATCTCAGAATCCAATTCCGGCATCGGCCTCCTTTCAATTTGGTGGCCAAGCAAACCAAACACCACCTCAGAATCCAACTCCAGCATCAGCCTCTTTACAATTTGGTGGCCAGCTGAACCAAGCACTGTCTCAGAATCCAACTCCAGCATCAGCCTCTTTTCAATTTGGTGGCCAGCCGAACCAAGCACTGTCTCAGAATCCAACTCCAGCATCAGCCTCTTTTCAATTTGGTGGCCAGCCGAACCAAGCACTGTCTCAGAATCCAACTCCAGCATCAGCCTCTTTTCAATTTGGTGGCCAGCCGAACCAAGCACTGTCTCAGAATCCAACTCCAGCATCAGCCTCTTTTCAATTTGGTGGCCAGCCGAACCAAGCAATATCTCAGAATCCAACTACCGGCAGGAAGAAATGAGAAATTGAATCAACATTTGGGAAACAATATAATTACCAGGTGATTCTATGTTTTGCACCTTTTTTTTTTTTGTGTTTAGATGTCTTAATACTGTTGTCTCGCTATTGTCTAGTATTGTTGTAGTTAGTATGTTATTAGTAATGTGTGAAGTTTTAGATCCATATGTTACTGTACTAGGTTACTAGGAATACACACTTTCCATTCTGAGTCATGCAATGTTGCTGTCGATGTCTTTATGTAACACATAAGCAAAGGGTGTAAATTTCTACTTCAACTGTTTTGTGTTGTTATCACTCTATTCTGTTACCTAGTTCAGTTTACTTTCAAGTATGATTGTTAAATAAACTATACACAGACCAACATGTCTTTGTTTGGTTTAAGCGGTATCCAAGGTGTCATAGTTGGCCCATAGACTAATTGATTGTTAACGGGTGTGTGAGTTTGCCTTGTTTAGCGGTATCCAAGGAAAAAAAATAGCTACACACATAAATGGATAAAAAAACTCGAACAGAAACCATCATTCTTATGAATCAAGTTCACCATTCTTTTCAATTGCAAGTGCCTTTTCAAAAGAAAACAATTTGTAAGCGTTGTATGCATATGAAATGCAGTTTGCAGAAGAATTGTCGGATTTGAATGACAATTCAAAAGGTAGCTTACCCTTGTCCTTGTCCTCTTGCCCAACGAGAAAACTGAGGGTGCGTTTGGTTTGTAAGTGAGATTGAAATTGGATTCGGATTTGAGAAATGTTTGAAAGAAAATGAAGAGAGAAAAAATGTATGGTGTATATAATTTATAAATTAATATTATATTTAAAACTATTGTATTTATTAAATATAAAAGAGAAGAAAATATTAGAAAGAAAAAACATTGAAACTTGTGGCTCATATTGTTGGAGACGTGGGATCATTTTGTCTTCATTCAACAATTCAATTCCTACCACTTAGAGCACCTCCAACGGTTGGTTTTTGGTGGTTCAAACCAACCCAAAAACCAACCAAACCATTGGAGGCTTGGTTCAAACCAAGCTTGGTTTGATTTTTCAAACCACCAAAAACGAGCCCCACCATGGTTCAAACCACCAAAAACCACTCCAATGGTTGGTTTTTGGTTGGTTTTTGAAATTGAAAATTAATGTTTAAGTGTTGTGGCTGGTTTTTGGTTGGTGTATTGTTGGAGTAAAAAATGTGGTTTTTAAGAAAGCTGATGTGGCAGTGATGTGGCTGGTTTGAACCAGAAACTGTTGGAGATGGTCTTAGGCATACTATGAGATCTATCATTCAATGCCTTTATGAGAAAAAATAAAATGTACTCCGATACCCTCATACCAAACGGGCCCTGAGTAAAATTGTTTCATTTGAGACAGTCGTACAAGAAGTAAATAATTGCGAGGTTGCACATACAATAAAATTTCATGCACAAAGACGAATATACACATCACCAGTGGCGGAACTAGGATGAAAGTTCAGGGGTAGCGAAATACAAAAATTTGTTTAGGGATAGCGAAAATTTGTTTCAGGGGTAGCGAAATACGAAAGATAGTACGAAAAACGTAAAAAAAAAAAAACCAAAAATTCCACTAAAATTCCACTACCGAGTAAAAGTTCAGGGGTAGCGGTGGGTTGTACATTATCGATAATGTCGTTTTTCAGGACTGTCCTGAAAAACGACATTATCGACTTTGCAAACACCTTTATGTAATGGTACCATTTACATCAAATTGTACCAAGTACATTGGATAGAACTAAAAAAGTGAAAATTACTGTTAAGGCCACTGTCTAAATCATTTGCCTTGCAGAGGGTCACTTTTTTTTCCATTCCAAAAAAGACCACCAATTTCGCTGCAACTAGGCAGCGAAATAAATCCCTACACGTGTCCTATCCTGATTAATCCTAAAATTAATAAATAAATAAAAATAGTAACTCGCCTCCCATTTGCAGCGATTTATCTCTCTCTCCTCAACTTTGGGGCCTACATCACACTGCCAAGTCACCATTTCACATACATATTGTAGTGAAATGCATAGAATACCAAAAAGTGCAAAATTCACCCTTCAACTTTTTGATATTTACCACCTTTTTATATAACAAACTTTATTCGTCGAATATCTATAAAATGTCTAGCTAATTCGCTAATAAAAAATATACCGTTACGAAGAACTCTGGATTACAAACAAAACTAGCCCAATATCGAGATGCTTTTGACGTATGTTTTCTTTCAAAACACACTCTTAAATCACAAGGACTAAAGACATGCAATTCTATGAAAGAGGAAAATCGTTTGGAATATATATATATATATATATATATATATATATATATATATATATATATATATATATATATGGAATATATATATATATGGCTCGTAATTCAATATTTTTTTATAAAATCGTATGTATGTCAAAAGCCTATCAATATTGTGATCGTTTTGTTCGTAATTTAGAGCTCTTCGCAATGGTATTTTTTTATTAACGAATTCGCTATATATTTGCTAATATTTATAACTTTTTAATATAAAAAAATTTATTCATCAAATATTTAGCAAATATATAGCGAATTCGTTAATAAAAAAAATACTGTTGCGAAGAGCTCTGGATTACGAGCAAAACGAGTCCAATATTGAAAAAATTTTGAAGTTTGATATATATATATATATCAAAACTTTTTTGAAATTGAAAAATAAAACTTACCAAAATTACCCTAAACTTTGAAATTGAAAAATAAAACGTACGTCAAAAGCATCTCGATATTGGGCTGGTTTTGTTCGTAATCCAGAGCTCTTCGCAACGGTATATTTTTTATTAGCGAATTAGCTAGACATTTTATAGATATTCGACGAATAAAGTTTGTTATATAAAAAGGTTGTAAATATCAAAAAGTTGAAGGGTGAATTTTGCACTTTTTGGTATTCTATGCATTTCACTACAATATGTATGTGAAATGGTGACTTGGCAGTGTGATGTAGGCCCCAAAGTTGAGGAGAGAGAGATAAATCGCTGCAAATGGGAGGCGAGTTACTATTTTTATTTATTTATTAATTTTAGGATTAATCAGGATAGGACACGTGTAGGGATTTATTTCGCTGCCTAGTTGCAGCGAAATTGGTGGCTTTTTTTGGAATGAAAAAAAAAGTGACCCTCTGCAAGGCAAATGATTTAGACAGTGGCCTTAACAGTAATTTTCACCAAGTACATTGGATAGAACTAAAAAACCATGACACTACTACTAACAGATAGCTAGATCAATAATCATTATAACAATTATATTTGCATTTGTGTTTAATTGTTTATTGTTCCGCAGGGGATAATTAGCTAGATCAAATAGAATTACTTTTGTAAGTTTTAGATGAAACATAGGTTTGAGTATAGAAATGTTGGTGCCTTTATATACCGTACAGTAAAATGTAAGTTGTGGTGGGATCGCTGTCATGTTTTCACATGTGGTAAAATTCTATCCAGGTAAATGCAAAGTTTTAGCTGGTTGGGTTTGTCACTGTGCAAAATTGATATGAATTCTTTACCTTTTTTAGTGGAAAACTTTGCCAATTATGACATATGTTTTTTTTAATGAAATACTTTTTCAAGTTAGTGAATTACAGTATCTATCTTCAAAATTTGTTCCTTAAAACAGAAAATAGTGAAATTTCTAAATGAGAAACTAATACAAATTTTCACCCAAGTACTTTTCGAAGTTAAAACTTATCATCTATCTCAAAATTTATCTTAAGTGTGTAGGAAAGGAAAATATATTTTCTTAAAAAATTTTGATTAGCTAGTTGAATTCGTGTACGGAAGACCAGGAAACTAACAACGATTAACATATCAACTATGTTTTGGTTTCGGTGAAGCAAATAACACCGAAGAGCAAAATGGATTAAAATATCGATCGGGGTACTTTTTCGAGTGTAGAACGATGTAATAAAAAGCGAAAAACAACGGAGATCGACAGTGGGTTTGTGTTAGATAGTAGCAGTATTTTCGAGTGTAGAACGATGTAATAAAAAGCGAAAAAAAACGGAGATCGACCGCGGTTTTGTGTTAGATAGTAGCAGCATTCTCGAGACCAGAAAAAGTTTGGGAAACAAAGATAGAATTCGGAGACAAAGAAACTAAGGCCAAATTTATGTTAATTTTTGGCAGAAAGAAAAATGAAACAATGCTATTGTTAGCTATAATTTATTTGGACATATGTCATTTTAGGCTAGTGCCGCAAATAAGCCAAACTTATATCAAGCAACTCGAGCTTGAGCTTGAGCTTGACTCAATCGATCGAGTTGAGCTTTTATCGATCTTAAGCCCGAGCCCAAACATAATAAACTAGCTCGAAACACATAACGAGCCGAGCTCGAGCTTTCAATAGCTAGAGCTCGAGCTTCTATCGAGCTTTTCGAGCCTTCATGTACTTAAATAATTTCATTATACATATTTAAATAAATAAGTTAAATGTTAATGTGAATATTGGTATAATAGTTAAATAATTATCGTAGAAGGACTTTTAACCCTTAATGCTCTAATGTTTTATATAAGTTTTTTGCTCTTGAGTTTATCGCGTATTTTCTTGACTTTACTGATGAGTTTAGCTATCAAATACAATATGTATGTATAAATTCGAGCTTTTCAAGCCAAGCTCGAGCCTTATTCGAATATTACTCGAGCCAGGCTCAAGCTTGGATGATTAAAGTTCGTCAAGCTAAACCCTTTCAAGCTCGAGCTCAGCTTGGCTTGATTACAACCATATTTTAGGCTGTGTTATACTTTTCTTTCACCTAAAGTTCTGAATGCAATTACCGTATTTTTGCAATTAATTCTCAACAAAAATGATCAAATCATTCATCGAGTTACAAATTCCTTCGTTGTTGTGCGTAACAAAAACGTTGACTATATTATTAACGAGTTAAATACTGAATTATTTAAGTCGTTTTAGACACCGACTCCCTTCCGAGAAGATAAAAAGAGGTCGCACTATTGTATATTTGCCTCCATATGTAATATGTCTTGGTTTGGATAGACATTTTTCCAGTATAGTTTGCTACTGCCGCGCGCTGCCTCCTCACATTGTCGCAGTTATGCTCTATTATTGATAGAGGTGGCCATCGTATCCGGTTCTGGAACCGGAACCAAAAAAAAATCCGAATCCGAATCCGGTCAAAGGCGGTTCCTGCAAGATCCGGTCCGGTTCCTAGATAATCCGGAGGTTCCTATCCGGTTCGACTATTCTGCCGCTAGAACCGGTTTAGAACCGGATATTTCCACACCGGTTCGAGATCCGGTTTTTGGGAACCGGTTCCGAACCGGATCCAACGGTAATATTTCATTTTCGAGAAGTAAGCAGAATTGGAACGTTGGGACTGATTTCTAGCCGTTTTTAAACTGTAACAACCTCCAAAACCCACCATTTTCCTCCTAAACTTCCCTATAAATACCAAGGTTGATTTTGGTTGAATCACAACAATCAAACACACTAAAAACACTCAAAAAACGCTCACACACTTGATCAAAAATGCTCACGATGTCTAAAAACCGAGTTTCTCAAAACTCATCATCAAATACCGGTAATCCCACCGCTCAAGGTTCTACAAATGAACCGATTGAAGTTGGGATTGAACCAACAACCCGAAACAAAGAAATTTGGTGTAATTTCGACTTGGTTAAGTTCTCGGATGGATCAAAAAAGGCTAGATGTAAAGCTTGTAACACTTATATCCGATCCGACGGGAACTCTACGTTGAAGAAGCACACGACTCTACATTGTAAAGCAAAAAGAGGCGTTTCGGGATCGGAACAAAGTACTATAGGACGAGATGGGAGTATTTTTGTATGTGAAGAGAGGGCGCTTCGTCAAGATTTAGCACACTTTGTGATTCAAGAGGGTTTGCCGTTCAACCACTTCGACAACCCTCGGTTAACGAGGTTGATTCAACAAAGGCTTCAACCACGATACACTCATGTAAGTCGTCAAACTCTTAAACGTGATTGTATTAAATCTTGGGTAAAGGTTAAAAAGGAATTAATACTTGGTTTTGATGCTTTAAAAACTAGTGTAAACTTAACAACCGATGTTTGGTCGGCGGGTCATGGTTTGCCCGGTTCGTACATTTGTGTTACCGCACACGGGTGAAAATTTAAGTATGATGTTGAGTTGTGTTATGAAAACGTTTAAAATAGAAAGAAAAAAAAAGTTTTTTCAATATCATTTGATAACGCTTCTAATAATACAAATGCGGTGTCAAGGCTAATACTAAAATACCGACCACCTCTTGATGGCATGTTTTATCATAGTCGATGTGTTGCACACATCATTAACTTGGTTGTGCAAAGCGGACTAGCGACCGAGCAAATGTATAATTTAAGAGAAGCTTTTAGAAAAATGTTACAAGATATTTTTCAATGTGGAGGCACAAGATATGTGGATTATATAAAATTGTGTCATGAATCGAATTCTATTTTTTTATCTCCAAATTGGGACATGACTACAAGATGGAATTCGACTTATAACATGTTTGTTAGTGGTTTACGCCAAAAATTAACGTTGCAACATTTTCATGATAATCTTTGCGCTAGATCTAGGCATGGGGAAATGGTACCAGTTTCGGTTGAAAATTGGAGTCTTATTCAAAAGATAACCGAATTACTCAAAGTTTTTAAAACCGCAACAACTATGTTATCGGGTGTTTATTATCCCATGAGTCATTTGGTCCTCAACCAACTTTTTAAGATGTGTAGAAAATTAGGAGCATACGAATATGATGATCCACTTTTTGCAAATATGGTTTTACCAATGAAAGAAAAACTTAGAAAATATTTTCAAGAAATTCCACCGGTAATTAGTTGTGCCGCCGCAATTAACCCATGTTTGAACATTAGCGGGGTGGAATATCTTATCGATAAAATTGCACAAGACTTGTATTTGAACCAAATAGACCCTTTCTATGTCACAAAAGCCAAAGACACGTTTAAGAGTAACTTCAAACGTTTATTTGATGTGTATTTTAAGAAATATGGTGAATCAAATGTGGGAACGAGTTCGGTTGCAAACATGTGGGCTTCGGTTTCAACCATGGATCCGGATTTGGACTTATTTTCAAATTTAAGACAAAAAAGTGGTAAACGGGCTAGAAGTGAGAATTTATCGAGCAACGAATTTGAGAGATATACGGGAACTGATTGGTTAAGCACTATCACACCCGAAGAGTTCAAGGATTTTGATGTTTTGAATTGGTGGAAACAAAGGGAACCTCAATTTCCCGTTCTAGCCGCAATGGCCCGGGATTTACTAAGCGTACAAGCTTCTACCGTTGCTTCGGAATCCGCTTTTTCTACTAGTGGAAGGGTATTGTCGGTAAGAAGAACAAAACTCACACCTTTATCTTTGGAGATGTGTATTTGCTTGAAAGATTATTTAGATGGGAATGAACGTATAAAACACGTTTCAATACTTGAAGAACAGATGGAATACGAAAAACAATTACAAGAGGTCGAGATGGAAGATGGTTATGTAATCAATCTCTCCGAAGAAGAAGTCGCTTACGATGAAGCTACAAGCGCCGCAAGGTCAGCCGTTGAAGCAGAAGATGAAGATGGAGATGAAACCGAATAAGAATAAGTAGTCGAAATGTATTAAATTTGTGATTTAAGTACTTTATGTGTGACGTTTATGAGTTTTTTTTAATAAAAGTCAAAGTTTATTAAGTTTATTGTGTGGAAAACGCGAACGAAAAAAAAAAAAAAAAAACACGGAAACGCAAAATTTGCACAACCCACTGTTTGTTTTTGTCGACCGGTTCGACCGGATATTAGGATCTGATGTGTGCTTAAACACACATCATTTTTATACCAGAAAACACGCTAAAAATAGACTAATATCAATAAAACATGTGAAGTTATATTGCAAATATGTTTGGTTTTTGTTATTATGTCTGGTAGGTACAAGGGTTTGAAAACAAAGCGAAAAACGGTAATTACTCAAGCACTCCATTGGAAAGAGCATGGAACTATGGGTCTATCGTTAATTTTATTTGGAGCATCGAAGCAAAAGATTGAAATTTTGAAATACTACATGAAGCCCAAAATTAGATGCAACAAGATGAAAAATTAAAGCCCAAGTTTTATTAAAGATTGAAGCCTTTTTATTGCCGTCAAAATATTAAAATGAAGACAAGCTACTAATGATCTGCTCTTTATCCTCGCATAATGACAAATAAAAAATATCATGGATGCAATTCCCTCTTTGCGGCCCACGTTGTAGAGTAAAGAATGAAAAGAAGAAAAATCTCCACATGCCACAAAGAGAACAAGGAAAATTTGTACTGATATATATTTCTTTTACTAGGTTATTGACCCGTGAAATTCACGGGATTAAATTGAGAACCGTGGAATAGTATTTTTGAATCTGTTATGAAAAGAAATTAGTTTATAGAAAAGAACAATTTTTGATATTATGTATTATGGATATTATCTTCCTTAAATTGTTGGCATGCTACTTGTATTATGGATATTGTCGCATAGACCAACTACACTCCTATCTCCATGTTTAAAACCATCTCCATCAAATGTAGTTGTACGCTACCAATTTAGCAACTTCAACTATGTCACTGTCACCCCTCATCTTTAAAGTATTTTCTGCACTTTTTATAGTTTTCTTTTTGGACCCTTCAATTTATAAACAATTCATTATTTTGTAACCTGGGACACAATTAATTTATAAAGAACTCATTATTTTTGGAATAGAAGTGTTTCAGGCCAACCCGAATCTACCCCCTTCAACCTACTTTACTAAAGAAAATTATCTAAAAAAATTTTAACCCGTTTAAGATTCTTTTTTACCTGTTAGGTAGAAAACATAACTCGAGTTAACAAATTTACAAATAAATGGGTTGAAACTCACAAGTAACATCTCTGTAATCATGTTTATTATAACTCTGAAAAAGAAAATACTGCACTTACAATCTTAAATTTGCACCCCAATTCTTGTATCGTAATAACAAATCAGTTTTGCGAAAAGCTTCCTGTAGAACAAATGATACTATAAGTAATTATCAATGCATCTTGTCTGCAAGTACATTGACTAATATCTACTTCAAGTGGAAAGAAGCATAAATATGAAGGTGTCAAGATAGGCGGGTTATAGGTCATTTGTATGCTAATAGTAAGTGATTGGCCATAGAATTGAGACATCTTACTAACTTCTCAATTTTATAACCAAATTTTGACAACTTGATCATGAATGATGATCCGTGCTGAATAGTGAATACACTTATAAATAAATGCAGACGACGGATACACATTATACGCGGGAATCGACAAATCAACCCTTTAGGAAAAAGGTCAACTTGCAAAAACCCACGTTTGTGATATGTGTGATACCGGGCAAGTGTTACCCGGGTCGTGTCCCAGCGAGGTGTGAATGGACGATCATGTAAGGTTTGGAATTAGAGTGACTGATGTTTCGAATTTGGAATTTTGTGTTTCTTTTAATTCTAATTAATAATGAGAAACAAATTCTCAAAATAAAATTTAAAATCTAAACAAATTAAACTAAAAACGCGATACGGGAATTCTAAAACGGGTTTAAAAAGTGAAATCTCTAAAAATTAATCCTACAAGTACCAAATCATTTTTCCTAAGTTATAAATGACAAAAGAAAATTTTAGAAAAAAGATTTATATTTTTCTGACTTTTATATTTTTTATTATGAATTAAAAACAGTTTTAAACTAATTAAATTATTAAAAATACTAAACCTATTTAGAAAAATATGAAACTTTTACTTAAAATACTTAATGCTATTACAGTCCTAGGAAAAATACAAAGAAGTAACCAGCTTATTCTAATAAGCTGTAAATAAGCAAAATACTACGAATAGCTTAAAACTGAAAACGTGGTTAAATAAATTGTCTATGTAATCTAAAACAGAAAAGACCCAAGGGCGCTAGTGGTAGTGTGTGTGGTGTTGTGTTTCTTGCTATCCGAGAGGTCCCAAGTTCGAATCCCTGGTGCACCCTTTTTTTTGTAAACTATTTTTTTACTTTTTTTTTTTTTTTTTTTTTTTTTTTTTTTACAAACTTATTAATAAGCTATTAACTAAGAACTTTTGTGAAAGGATTTATTTTAAAAACACAGAATTAAACTAGAATGAAGCTGAGAATCTCAACAGTTAGATTATTATGGCTAATTAGAACTTAGATTTTGAAAAATAAGCTATAAGCTGATTTATAAGCTAAAAGGGAATGGACAAGGCTAAAATGGACTGAGATTACTATAAATAAGCTAAAATGATCCAGAAAGAACTATGCAATAAGCTAATAAGCTCTTAAATGTAAATGGGTCTGCTGATGCACAAGAGAGCAGGGGAAAAACGAGCTTTTTCAAGCTACTAATAAGCTATTAAAAAAAATTCTAAAAAATATAAAAAAATAAATATAAGCAACTAGATAAGCCAGCCAACTCTACTCGTACCAAATTTTAGCACATAACAACTTTAGATGAAGAAATGAAAAATAAAAGAAATTTACTGCAGATAGGAAAATTCGAAAATAATGCAGTTATGTTTATGGATTTGATCAGTGAGCATGCAAATTGGCATATTACTTAAGGAATTGAAATGAGGTCTTTAAATTATAACTATATGGATCTAATGAGGTAAAAAGGTGCCAAAAGAAAAGTGCCAAACAACTTATTTCTCAAATAAGCTGTGTAAATCAATTTATTGTCTAAAATTGTCACAATCCTTACAAAACTATGTTCCCTATTACATTGGCTTAAAACATGTTACTAATAGCTTATACTAGTTAAATTAAGCAGGTTTAAAGTTGAAGGTATGGCACATGAACAGTTACATGGGTTTTGACCCGTTTAACCCATTTAAACCAAACACCCCTAATGAAACTGATATGAAATTTTTACACTACAAATCTCTAATTTAAACCACAATACTGCTTAACTACTACTTCTCAGACTTATATAGCAACTAATGAGCAATTCTAAAATAAGAAATAAGCACTAATAAGCAGTTAAGCTTCTTAACTGTTTTGACTATTTTTATGCTATTTTATGATTTTAAGAATAAAATGAAACTAAACCTATCAACTACTAATTAATAAGTACAATAAAGATCAATTAACTATAACAACTTAAAATAAGCACTAAGAAACTAAGAATAAGCAGTTGCACAGTGTTATACTAAAAATGAGAATGAAATTGAAACTTACAAGACCTTTAAACTGAAACAGAGATGAACCATCAATAATTTTCAACCCAGGCTTACAACATAAGCCAAATATTACCCAATAAGCTCCTCCAGATTCAGCTTATCCTTCCTGGACTGCTTATTTGACTAGCAGTTTGACTTTCGTTGACTTTTTTGAAACTTCTGAGCTAAGTAACAGGGATGAACTCCAGTGACTTGAATAAGCTAAAATAAGTTCTAATAAACTTATTGGAACAATTGTAACAGCTTTTAACATGAAAACGAAGATGAACAATTTTGGCGGGAAACTTAATTAAACGATTAAACCTTGAATTTCTTTTATAAAAAGCTTAAATTACAACTTAATTAACTCCTACAACTAAAAGATTACAAAACCCAGAAAGATAAAGACTTGAATTAAAATTACACTACGAATTTTGGTCTAAAACAGTGACAGCTTCTTCTGTGAGTCTTCTTCTTCTTAAATAGATATCCAAAAAGCTTCTTCTCTCCCTTTTGATCAAATCCCACCCCTTGGTTAAGCTTGAAATGATCTCAGCTGTTGGTTGCATTTTTGGCGGGAAAATGGGGAAGTGGGATAGCAGGCTGTACAGCAAGTGGGGGTGTGGGAACATGTGATGGTTTCTTATTGGAGGAGGGTTGGAGTGTAGCAGAGAAGGAGGGTGAGGTGATGGGTGGAAGTGATGGTGGTATTGCAGAAGGGGTTTAGGCGGGTAGTTGTTTTGGAGGGGATGGGTTTGACTTAAGTCAAACCGGTATTGGGTTTTAATTAAAAAAAAACGGTTGGGCTTTGGGTTTATTTAAAATGGTTGGGCTGGGTAGGGTTTTTGGCTGGGTTTTATTTTAGATAAAGGTTAGGATTATTTAGGATTAGAAATGAAATTGTGTTAATACAAATAGCGTCTCAAAAACGTTATTTATATTCTTTGATCTTTTCTTAGTTTTGTTAATGACAAATAAAAGGAATATCTTTTAGCAAATAATAAATACTAGCTTAAGTCTCTTAAGTACACATTTTACACTTCACATAATAACCAAGAATTACAAGTTTGCTTATTTAGTAACTTGCTTCCTTAAAAGGAAACTTTAATTCTTAAATCATTCCATGACATCATTGCATACATCACATACAATATCTTTGATATATCTTGTTTAGATTTGCAAGTTACATAGTTGACATTTGAGGATCTTGGATGATTTGGTAAGATATGGAAGATTTGGTAAGATACAACTAATCCTTAGCTGTCATCCTCCCACGGATCCAAGTCCAATGAAGGACGGATCCCTTCTGAGGGATCCGTGGGATCCGTGAGCTGAAGATCAGCTTGCCTATAAATAGCAAGCTGATCATTTGGCTTTCTCATCACTCATATAGCTTTAACACACATATTCATTCAGTACATATCTTACTAACATCATTCATAGTTGCATTTCACTTTGATCTTTCATTTTGTAGAAGAGAGATCAAGCATTCAAGGATCTACAGAACCGTAATCCTTTAGTTGCATTACTGTGTGATATTGTAGTTTGTTTCACACATCATATCTATCATTTGTAATCAGTGAGTGTGGTTAGTGCTTTAGTCCTTAAAGCACAAAGAGTGTAGGGAGTGGTTGTACCCTTGTAAAGAACTCGACATCTAGCTTAGTGTCGGTAAAGTAAATAGGCGACGTCAGGTTGGTTCTACCTTGTGAAAGAACCCGGTGTTTAGCTTAGTACCGGAAAAGGAAGTAAGCGACGTGTAAAGGTTTTCTCCGCCTAGGAAAGGAGTTTGTTTCTTAGTGAAAGATAAACTCTCGAGTTGGAAACTCGGGGAGTGGAGTAGGGCAAGGAATAGAGTTCTTGTAGCCGAACCACTATAAACAACAGTGTCGTGTAGTTTGATCTTTCCTCTCTTTATCTTTTGTTTACATTGTGTAATTATTTATTTGTGATTCTTTCCTTTGAATTAACATATAGTAACAAAGCAAATAAAGTTTAAAAAATGGTAAAAACTATTAAACCCCCCTTCTAGTTTTCCACAAATTGGTTTTAAAGTTTAGGGACAAATTTTGCAAATTCTGAAAATCCAAGGACCATTCTTGCCAAATCTGAATTTTATCTCCAAGGACCAATCTTGACTACTTGATATTCTTGAAGGTTGACTTTGATAATTTGAGCAATATCCCGGTCCTAACTCGTAAATTCCTTCCCCGTCCTCGGCTTTTCACGATTTTCCAATCTTGTGCTCGATTTTGTCTGTTTTTGCCCTGTTTTCAATCCTTTTGTACCTGAAACACATAAAAATACAAACCAAGGATATTTGCAGTATAATATGGTCTATTCGGGTGTTTTCAGTATTTTTTATGGTCTAAAATGGGCATAAAATGATGAGTATTTACACACTCATCAATCCCCCACACTAAGCTATTGCTAGTCCCTAGCAATCCGATCATATGAAGTAATGAAAGGATCAAAAGAATACCAAGTAAACCCCGTTTTGATTTTTTATACAATGCACGAAATTTAAACTTAGAAAAAAATATATAACACGCTTGATTTCCAAAAATGGTATCACGGAACAGGATTCACACAAACTGGGTGTCTCCAGGGAATTATAATCGTCATCCTCTTTTATACTCCCAACTAAGCTTAAACTCAATGTGCAAATGCTTTTGTAAAAATGCTAACACTACTTATATCAATAATCTATGTAAGCCGAAACTTAACTTTTCACTCCCACATTTATCAAGTTTAGGTGACTGTGCTCATTTTCAAAATTTTGACCGCGAAAATCGACATTATTATGGTTGTTATTTGTTTAAGTCAAATACTAATTTACCGGGAACCTCGAAAATCTAAGGATCAAAAGGGCCTTTTCCATGTAGCGGCTTTCTTCTCGGCACATCCCAAACCAGTTGGTTTTAGGTGACCAGGCTTTTGACACCTTACAGAGAATAGTACCGGAATCAGCGAAATTTCGATATCAAAGATTTAAGATATTCCCACTAAGCTAGAATTAAATACTTAACTAAATAACAACAAACGATCATTTAGAGATTAAAGACTCAAAGATGAGATCACTCCATGTAACGGTTTTCTTCTCGGCACATCCCAAACCAGTTGGTTTTAGGTGACCAGGTTTTTGACACCTCACAGAGAATAATACCAGAGCTTTCGGGATCTTTGAAATCAACGATCTACTAAATTACCGTTTAACTTTTATACAAAATTGACGAATCCAAGTTCAAGTTCCGATTTAAATTTAAGAGAAAGCAATTTTCCTATATTTATTAACAATTACATCTTTATTTTTGCAACATCAAAACTTATTGCATTTTGCAATATCTTTATATTTTTGCATTTTGCAATATCATTCCATTTTATTTTATTTTTTTCTTTTTCATTTTTTCATTTTTTTTATATATATATTTACATATATGCTTTCTCAAAAATTAAAATAAAAAGTTGAACTCGGGCTCTATATCAAAATTGTATAAAAATTTGTTTTGCATAACAACATGATTTTAACGTTCAAACGTTTGAAAACAGCACGTATTTAATCAGATTAGTTATCTTCTGGGAGGAAAAGCCATAGATTACTTATATAAGCTCTAAAGAAAACCAACTATTCTACGCTTAGCATTTTCATTTGCACAAATTGTAAAACCTTAGTCTAATAGTTAAGGAAGCAGCCAGATCAATACTCTGGCAGAGTCAGGATTCCCTTTGTTCTAACCTAATCAAGACTAAACACTTCTTCTTTTTTATTGCAATTGCTTATCTAAAAACGAAAAAAAAAATTAAAATTTTGGCCAAAACGAGGGTACTAGGGCACTAGAAGGTACAAATGTGACAAAATTCGAGAGAATTCCCCCCCACACTTAGAATTGAATATTGCCCTTAATATTCAAAGTTCCGGCTATTATGCCGAGACTTAGAACGTAAAAAGGTAATACTAATAACCAAGTGTGTGAAAGAAATATCTATTTTCACAAACAGGATTAAAAAGATATCCCTAGCTAATCGTTAGCAAAAGGATAGGATATTGGGCGGCTGGATTGAAAACAGGCGCGGCAATCATCACAATCCAAGGGAAACCTCCAAACAAGAGCAAACAACACACAAAAACACAGGACAGTAGAGGAATCACCCCATACTTAGTGTCAGAAAATAGAAAGAAGTCAGAAACATGGGTTGTCACCCATGCAATGCTAATGTTTTTGTTAACCGAGTCACTAGCTTGACTCGACCCCGAATTCATTGGTTCATGGGGGAGCAAGTGGAAGAAACCATCTCCATCGGACTTTCATTCAATGTGTTTGGATAAACATTGAAGTACTTGAAAGATCTACTCCGATGAGATACATCCGGCTCAAAAGAGATGCCGGGGTCAAAAACTTTATCCTCATTCCCAAACGAGTGAGGGAAAGGACAAGCTACCTTATAAGCACAGAAAGGTAGAAAAACTCGAACGACATATGTGAAGTCAATATAATGGCGATCCTCAACGGGAAATGTCACATATGTCGGAGAAATATCAATATCGGGATTAAGAGTAGAGGTCACATCATCAAGTTTATGAATAATAGAGTCCTTGACCTCATCGTTTTCTAACTCTTCATCAAAGAGAGGATTTATTTTGCTAGAAAAGTACTCATCGTCAAATTCAAAAAGAGAATTTGAATAGAATTTGAAACTTTCATTTTGAACTTCCTCATCAGAAAGTGATTCGTCATCACTAGAGGAAAAATCATCATTGGAATTGAAAAGGGGATTAGAGAAAATCCCGAAAGAATCATCGTTTGAATCGAAAAGAGGGTTAGAAAACGTCCCGAAAAAATCATCAGTAGTGTCAAGAGGTTGATCACTACGAAAAGAACAATCACTTTCACTGTCGAAAATATCCTTAGACTCACTTGGGATTGGGATAAGGTTCTCAGCACTTGACTTTATGAATTCGTCCGATTCCTTTTCAGGAACAGTGCTAATATGCTCATCCCCCATAATAAGAGAGTCCTTGAGGTCCAAAGTTGGAAAGAATGATGTGATTGCAATAGACTGAGGGAGTTGAGAAATGATATTGCTCAAAGGAATAATACTCTCCTCGTCGTCCTCCTCATCAATATTGCTAGCAAAAATGGCTTTTATACGTTCCATTTGCTCATCTGCTAGCAATTCTGCAATAGTCTTGTCTTCCTGCCTTTTCTGGACAGGTGTAATTGCAGCTGATGAATTCTCGCGAACTCCCCACATAGAATCTTCATCATCGTCATCGTAAATGAAAGTTTGACGATATTTGGAACTCATTCTAGTTGTTTATTCTTCTTTAGCTAGAAGCTCTCCAATGGTTTTCTGATGAGGATCTTCTTGGGCATTTTTAACAGCCAAATCATTAAGTGTATCCATCACATTTTGGAGTTTTTGGAATACATTTTCAAAAGATTCTTCAAGAGGAGATGGCTGAGGTTGAATCATTTGATACTGTGGAGGCTGGTCATGACAAGAATAGTCGTAATTGTTACAAGGGACATGCTCATAGACAAGCGGGGTCCTCGTTTGACAATCGGATTCATAATGTGGACCACCACAGTACTCACAACAATACATTTGCTGTGACTGATTCGGTGAATCATATGGATATTGGTCATACCCGAAGTTTTGATTACATGGATCTTGTTCATAGACAGACGTATTTCCTGCTTGACAATCAAAACTTGGGTGTGGACCTCCACAATGTTCACAAGAATATGTTTCCATCTCATGGTTTGGGGGCTGGTTGAAAAAGTCGGGTGTTTCATGGTAAGAATAAGGATTTTGGTCATAAACAAACCCATTTCCTAATTCCACTATGTTACAACCGGGACAATTTCCACCATTATGAGGACCTCCACACCATTGACAACCATAGTGGTAAGATGAAGACATAAAGAAAAAGAATTAAACGGATAGAGGGTGAAGAAAAATATTTTTGGGTTTTTTTTGGTTTTTCAAAATTTTTTTGGATTTTTGGAAAATAACTTAAACCTTAAATCAAATAATTCAATTAAAACAAGATCGAAGCAAAACACAAGGAACTTAAAACCTTAAATCAACAAGCGTACGGTAGCTCTCTGACTGAAAAACGCACAGAGTGGCGGAGGAGCAAAGGTGGGCAATAAATGCTCCTTAAAAACCCGCTCCTTTCGGTTCGACAATTTAATGTCAAACCTCCTGAAACCTCCGTTAGAGTTTGTTTATCAATCAAAGGTGAGCCGAATTCGCAAGCAACACAAAGGCAAGTTTTAATCTTTGGTTTGGGAACTTATTATGATAATACCCAAGTTGAGGAATATTATATTGATTTTGCTTTTATCTTTTATTTCACAAGAAAACGAGAAATATTTTTGGGTTTTTTATTTTTATATGATAATATATATATAAAAGAAAAGAAAAATATTTTTGTATTTTATATGGGTTTATGAAAGTGGAAACTTCTGAAAGAAGGATCTCAAGTCACTAATCGCAAAAAATCTCAACGATATTGTCGCAACACAACCTTCCCGGCAGCGGCGCCAAAATTTGATCCGTGCTGAATACACTTATAAATAAATGCAGACGACGGATACACGTTATACGCGGGAATCGACAAATCAACACTTTAGGAAAAAGGTCAACTTGCAAAAACTAACGTTTGTGATATGTGTGATACCGGGCAAGTGTTACCCGGGTCGTGTCCCAGCGAGGTGTGAATGGACGATTGTGTAAGGTTTGGAATTAGAGTGACTGATGTTTCGAATTTGGAATTTTGTGTTTCTTTTAATTCTAATTAATAATGAGAAACAAATTCTCAAAATAAAATTTAAAATCTAAACAAATTAAACTAAAAACGCGATACGGGAATTCTAAAACGGGTTTAAAAAGTGAAATCTCTAAAAATTAATCCTACAAGTACCAAATCATTTTTTCTAAGTTATAAATGACAAAAGAAAATTTTAGAGAAAAGATTTATATTTTTCTGACTTTTATATTTTTCATTATGAATTAAAAACAGTTTTAAACTAATTAAATTATTAAAAATACTAAACCTATTTAGAAAAATCTGAAACTTTTACTTAAAATACTTAATGCTATTACAGTCCTAGGACAAATACAAAGAAGTAACCAGCTTATTCTAATAAGCTGTAAATAAGCAAAATACTACGAATAGCTTAAAACTGAAAACGTGGTTAAATAAATTGTCTATGTAATCTAAAACAGAAAAGACCCAAGGGCGCTAGTGGTAGTGTGTGTGGTGTTGTGTTGCTTGCTATCCGAGAGGTCCCAGGTTCGAATCCCTGGTGCACCCTTTTTTTTTGTAAACTATTTTTTTACTTTTTTTTTTTTTTTTTTTTTTTACAAACTTATTAATAAGCTATTAACTAAGAACTTTTGTGAAAGGATTTATTTTAAAAACACAGAATTAAACTAGAATGAAGCTGAGAATCACAACAGTTAGATTATTATGGCTAATTAGAACTTAGATTTTGAAAAATAAGCTATAAGCTGATTTATAAGCTAAAAGGGAATGGACAAGGCTAAAATGGACTGAGATTACTATAAATAAGCTAAAATGATCCAGAAAGAACTATGCAATAAGCTAATAAGCTCTTAAATGTAAATGGGTCTGCTGATGCACAAGAGAGCAGGGGAAAAACGAGCTTTTTCAAGCTACTAATAAGCTATTAAAAAAAATTCTAAAAAATATAAAAAAATAAATATAAGCAACTAGATAAGCCAGCCAACTCTACTCGTACCAAATTTTAGCACATAACAACTTTAGATGAAGAAATGAAAAATAAAAGAAATTTACTGCAGATAGGAAAATTCGAAAATAATGCAGTTATGTTTATGGATTTGATCAGTGAGCATGCAAATTGGCATATTACTTAAGGAATTGAAATGAGGTCTTTAAATTATAACTATATGGATCTAATGAGGTAAAAAGGTGCCAAAAGAAAAGTGCCAAACAACTTATTTCTCAAATAAGCTGTGTAAATCAATTTATTGTCTAAAATTGTCACAATCCTTACAAAACTATGTTCCCTATTACATTGGCTTAAAACATGTTACTAATAGCTTATACTAGTTAAATTAAGCAGGTTTAAAGTTGAAGGTATGGCACATGAACAGTTACATGGGTTTTGACCCGTTTAACCCATTTAAACCAAACACCCCTAATGAAACTGATATGAAATTTTTACACTACAAATCTCTAATTTAAACCACAATACTGCTTAACTACTACTTCTCAGACTTATATAGCAACTAATGAGCAATTCTAAAATAAGAAATAAGCACTAATAAGCAGTTAAGCTTCTTAACTGTTTTGACTATTTTTATGCTATTTTATGATTTTAAGAATAAAATGAAACTAAACCTATCAACTACTAATTAATAAGTACAATAAAGATCAATTAACTATACCAACTTAAAATAAGCACTAAGAAACTAAGAATAAGCAGTTGCACAGTGTTATACTAAAAATGAGAATGAAATTGAAACTTACAAGACCTTTAAACTGAAACAGAGATGAACCATCAATAATTTTCAACCCAGGCTTACAACATAAGACAAATATTACCCAATAAGCTCCTCCAGATTCAGCTTATCCTTCCTGGACTGCTTATTTGACTAGCAGTTTGACTTTCGTTGACTTTTTTGAAACTTCTGAGCTAAGTAACAGGGATGAACTCCAGTGACTTGAATAAGCTAAAATAAGTTCTAATAAACTTATTGGAACAATTGTAACAGCTTTTAACATGAAAACGAAGATGAACAATTTTGGCGGGAAACTTAATTAAACGATTAAACCTTGAATTTCTTTTATAAAAAGCTTAAATTACAACTTAATTAACTCCTACAACTAAAAGATTACAAAACCCAGAAAGATAAAGACTTGAATTAAAATTACACTACGAATTTTGGTCTAAAACAGTGACAGCTTCTTCTGTGAGTCTTCTTCTTCTTAAATAGATATCCAAAAAGCTTCTTCTCTCCCTTCTGATCAAATCCCACCCCTTGGATAGCTTTGACTCAATCCCAGTCGTTGGTTTCACTTTTGGCGGGAAAATGGGGAAGTGGGATAGCAGGCTGTACAGCAAGTGGGGGTGTGGGAACATGTGATGGTTTCTTATTGGAGGAGGGTTGGAGTGTAGCAGAGAAGGAGGGTGAGGTGATGGGTGGAAGTGATGGTGGTATTGCAGAGGGGGTTTAGGCGGGTAGTTGTTTTGGAGGGGATGGGTTTGACTTAAGTCAAACCGGTATTTGGTTTTAATTAAAAAAAAACGGTTGGGCTTTGGGTTTATTTAAAATGGTTGGGCTGGGTAGGGTTTTTGGCTGGGTTTTATTTTAGATAAAGGTTAGGATTATTTAGGATTAGAAATGAAATTGGTTTTAAAGTTTAGGGACCAATTTTGCAAATTCTGAAAATCCAAGGACCATTCTTGCCAAATCTGAATTTTATCTCCAAGGACCAATTTTGACTACTTGATATTCTTGAAGGTTGGCTTTGATAATTTGAGCAATATCCCGGTCCTAACTCGTAAATTCCTTCCCCGTCCTCGGCTTTTCACGATTTTCCAATCTTGTGCTCGGTTTTGTCTGTTTTTGCCCTGTTTTCGATCCTTTTGTACCTGTAACACATAAAAACACAAACCAAGGATATTTGCAGTATAATATGGTCTATTCGGGTGTTTTCAGTATTTTTATGGTCTAAAATGGGCATAAAATGGTGAGTATTTACACACTCATCAAATGACCTGTGACACAACATATTCTATGACTTCATTCCCAAAAGACTAATTAGACTTGGCGCCAACATTTGATAGTATGGTTATGTTTGATCCGATACCCATTTGAAATTATAAGAGTACACATAAGTTCGACATAACAATACACCATCACAAACACAAGACACAAATTACTTTGTGAAAAGCAAACTATGTAATGGCCTTTTCATTCTGTCATATATGGATGTCTTATAGGTTCTTTGTTTTTGGTCCTCCATTAGCAACCATGAAATCTAGTATCCATCTGAATACCTCCTAGTTGCAGGTGCCACTTTAACAACTTTACTATCTTATACATTCAAATGCTCAATACTTCCCAATGCAGTTATGCTCATATGCTTTTTAACAGGTGGAGAACACAATTTTAGCATTCATGATAAAGTGAAAAGTTTTCTTCAGTTGTTAAAGTATTGATGCACATTTTCATATTTTTAAACTCGTAAAATTAATTTGTCATATATACTTTTTAATGGTCCTTTTAAATTATATTGATAGTGAAATGGGTCACTTTTTGATCTTTATTAGATTATATTGACATAATGCGTTCAATTGATGTTTATTAGGTCACACAGTTACACACTCATTACTTATTTATGTCCATCTTAAGTGTTAAAATCAAACCTAGGCTTTATCAACCAAGGAACATCCTAAATAAAGACATGGTCGGGGAATGATCAGATCTCAATTCATTGCAAAGTCAAAAAGGGATTCAAATTTAAGCACAACTATAGTAGTGGTTACATAAGTCCATCCGAAAGGCGACTCATTTCCATTTAAAAATCCAAAACAACAAATGTGGTAGTCATTACATTAAATGGGTAACAACGTTTTTAAGCAAACATTTTTTAGGGTATATGGAAACTACTTTTACAAAGTAGTGATTACAATAGAACATTAAAGGGTACATGATATTGATGATGACGAACACATGAACGCAAATATCTTTACTGGTAAGAATCATTGTGTTATATACAAACAAATATTGATGTCCAGCAATCATAATCATAATAAAAAATAAGAATTTACCATGAATTGGGAAAACAGATGATAAAAACCTGAAAGAAAAAGAAAAAAAATAAATATATATATATATATATATATATATATATATATATATATATATATATATATATATATATATATATATATATATATATATATATATATATATATATATATATATATGACGCTGGTGATTGTTCAAGAAAAAAAATGGACTTCAATTTAATTGAGACTAAAACTTACCGTGAATTGGAAAAGCCGATTCAAAGTTTCCTGGAAAATCAAATGCTATAATTAACCAAAATTAAAAATCCTTATATAACATTCAATAAAATTGGTTAATCTTCGAAACTGATGAATTTGTTTTTCTGATGATGATGGCGGGCTAGGGTTCGGAAATGATTTTGGGTTTGGGTTTGAATGTTTAAATAATGAATCGGTAGCACTTGTGTAGCAAGGCGGGAATGAAAAGGTGGGTAACAACTGGTGAAGGTCTTCCCGAATTGTAGGAGGCTTCTTTGAGAAGTTTGTTTTTTACAAAATGACAAATGTAGACACTCTAGAATTTGAGTATTCCTTTTTGAGAGGTGTATTCATGATCTTCTTCAACTGCTGTATATTAGAATATATAGATATAGATAAAAGACCCGTGAAATTCACGGGTATTTTAAAGAGAGGACAAAAAATATATAATGATTTGTATAAACACATGATTATAAACAGTTGGATCACGTTCGTACAAATAAAACATATGTGCAATCAAGCATATAAAATGTACTCTATGAAACAAAACAAAATCCTCATGACTTTTTGAAGATGACTCGTGGGGTTTTGGATATAGAGTAAATGAACTATAACATTTTGTTTTTTTAGCTTATTATAGTGTATTGTCGCTCCTCTTGTTAACTATTTTAGCACATGCTACAACACATCATGTGTTCGAAAGGTTATAAATCAATAATTCCTTCTTCTAGCAGAATGCATGTTAAAAATTTACAATTCATTCTCCTAGCAGAATGCAAAACGCGATATATGCTCAACATTCCCAAGCCACCTTGTAACTCTTGAGAAGCTCCGACACTCGAACTTAAGCCCATGAAGCAAGTAGACTATCATTTAATATAGTATTAAGCTGCCAAAAGTATAACTAATAAAGAGTTTGAATTTACAATATAAAGTAAACGAAGCACCAAACACCCATGGTAACTGAAAATAAAAAGGCTGAACAAACTAATATTAACCAAGGACCTTAAGTTATCTATTAATCTAATTTCAAAACATAACATGCTATGCAAATCAATGAGATGAAAAAAAAATCCAATATCGTTATAAATACTCATGGAACTTTATATGAAAAACAAATTGATTCTACCCACCCCAGGCCCTAAATTACCCATTTTGATCCACCCTAAAAATCCTAATGTTGCAGCACCCAATCCGCCCAACATGTACTCAAAATTAAAACTTTGTTCTATCTAGCAACCGGATAATCTAGACCTTAAAAAACTAACAATAAATCTAATCATAACTCTACATACTACACACCACACACATTGAACATCACATTATCCTATTCATTATCATGTAACTAACATTATAACTAACAAAAAGTTCAGTTAGAGTAATATATCGTGTAGCTAATATCATGAAAATAGCTTTTTGTAGTAAACGGTTGATCAGCTCGTCCAGTAAACGCACACTACATCATACTAACAATAAGCGAAATCAACACTGTAATTAAAATTGATGATAAGAACATTCACTTTTGTAGCAGGTATTTGCTCCCTTGATTTTATTCTTTCAACAATCATAATATTTTCTTTTCGGCTGCTGCCCATTTCTGGGAGATAGCATCACGAACACGTTCTTTACAGTTATTCTCTTGAGCACCTCACCACTTTCTTTGGTTCTCAACTACCATACGAATCGCTTTGTTGCTATGCTCAAGATCCTAGATACCAAAGCAAAATCCAAAGAGCTGGTCTCTTGCCAAGCATTTACATTACACATTAAATATATAGTGATCTGGCAATGGAATTACCTGCACAAATTGAACTGTGGATATGATAGTGGATGAGTATGTGCATCTTTAAGGAGCCTGTGGTTCTTTCCATTGTAGAGTTGTTAGCTAGCCACCCTCAGAATCTGTTGAAATTCCGTTCACCCAAGTCAAGCTAAATATACGTATCAATTACGGCTAACAACGTTTTTAACACAATAAGTTGTACTGTGATCACGCGTTCCTTACCGTTATCAGTTGCACCAACTCCTTTTCCTCCACCCTTAGCAATTTTCTTTCTGGCAATAACCCAGTGAATCTGTTTGTATTTCAATCCCAACACAAAAACAATACGAAAGTTAATCAAGTTCGATAATGAATTCTGTCACAACTGCTATAACTATATGACCAGCCCGAAATGAACTTTGACTACAATTTGCATATGGGCTGCTCAGAACGCATTTCCATGTGTGTGAATCAAAGTAAATATTAAGGACAGCAACATTTAAGCAGTATTTACTTGTAAACAGTAAATAGATATGCAAAATTGAGTTATCTATAAAGCTATATTACATGTTCACATATTGATAATACATCAAAAGTTCTTACTTGTAGTGTACTTTCCAATAGGTTGGCATTTTGGTTCTCTAGCAGTGGTTTGGTAAAGCTTTTCGTTCGTAACTCCATTCTAATGATTAACTTTCATTTTATGACGCACCCCTGTATTGTAGGGATGAGCACGGTACCGGTACCGGTACCGTACCGTACCGTACCGAATTAGTGGTACCGTTTTTTTCCCGAGCATGAAAAGGGGTACCGGTACCGTACCATACGGGATTTCGGTACCGGGAAATCGGTACCTATCTGGTACTTCCCGTTTTTTACTAAAAAAAAAAAAAAAAAAAAAAAAAAAAATGTGGCTCATGCTAGTAAAAATAGGAGAAAACATATCACCAAATTTATCGTAACTTACAAACGTTCCAAAACGTATAAAAATCCACCAAAAACATATGAAATCGTTCAAATAAATATACTAAACCATTTTCAACGAAAGACAATTAATCGTTTAATCTTGTGTAACGCCCTTCCCTTTTTCTTTAGCGTTTTACTTGGCAATCCCATCTTCGATATCTATACATACGACAAAACAAACATAGTTAATAACACTTATTATAAAGGATCTATCTATTACAAAAACCAGTATCCTAATTGGATCTATCTTACATAAACTATTATCCTAATATAAAAAACAATAATACTTTACAAGGTGTCTGTTGTTTATATATTATTAGAACCAAATAAATAATGATGAAATGAAATTGTAGATCACTTTTGTTAGGCAAGACTTGTCAACCATTATTTTCCCTAGATTAACTCTAAAAAAAACCTTCTAAATTCCGGTACCAAACCGGGACTCCCGAATTAGTACCGTACCGAATCCCGAATGGTACCGAATTTTTTTTGCCTTATTTCTTGGTACCGGTACCGTACCGTATATCGGGAGTCAGTACCATTTCGGTACGGTACCGGTACGGTTCCGGTTCGGCTCCGGGATTCGGTTCTAAATGCTCATCCCTATGAGAATCTAAATAAGATCACAATAAAACTGCATACTCATAAACATCTATTTCTCTTTTTCTTAGGCACTTGATAATTCATCAAACACATTATGTATCATAATAATTGCTTGTAACATTTAAAGTTAAAACGGATGAACCTTGAATTTTTTTTTGTTCAGGTTACCTAAGAAAAGCAAGTTTCAGTGCAGATGTGCGCAGCCTGGTATCCCGTGACCGTTTCCAAAACCTTTCTTTGGACACTCTTAAAAGTAATGAAGTTCGAAAAACCAAATCATGGGAAAACCAAATAGTCAATTTGTGTCCCATATTGACAGCTTATTTAACAAATCATGGAAAAACCAAAAGACCTTTATTATAGAAAAAGGCGTTAAATAAGTTCCAAAAAACTACCCAGAATACTCTTAAAACTCATAAAGCTCAAACTGTAAGTATATAATATTTTCTCTTTTGAACGCAATATGAACGGACCCATTACCCATAGTTTATTAAGTGATTATAGTCATTTTGAGTACCTGTCAAACAGGCACTTTGAGAACCTGTCATATCTTTATCAAATTACGCTCCTACGATGTCAGTTGTTGAAGGCCCAGCTTTAGAATCTTGTAGGCCTACAATGATTGAAACATAACGCGATTAGTAAATCTCCCACCGAGAGGAACGCCGAATTTGACAACCTTTGTGTATAATATTGGACAAAACCTGTGTGCATCTCGGTGAACCTCCTTTTTCCACCAGTATATTGTGATCCCGTCGGCCGTATCTCACTTCTTACTGTTCTCGGAGTATCCTCTGTCTCTGATTCACCTACAACAATAGTCATAACACTGTCTCTGTCTCACTTTGGTGGGTAGGTCTAGGTACTGGTGGCACTGTAGTATCTGCTGTTGCAGGCTGCTCGTGGAAATGTTGGTGCCCTAGAGCGATAAGAGTGTAAGTCACTTACTAATACTATAACCTAAAACATATACATTTTTCTAAATGTATATGTGTTAACATTTGAAAGTACCTCTGCATAAATGGTCAATACGTCTTCTGCGAGCAGCATGTACGGGCAGGCGAGTACATGTTAATCCAAAAACATGAGCACCATGTAGGCATGCAGGTAAGTGAACGGAATATAATGGTTGTTTACTGTGACAAAGCTTCCCTTACCCGGAAGTGAGCTGGAAACTGGGCCGCCGTACATACACAGGGCTGGAATGTCGGCTACTGATGGTGCATCTGCAACAACAAAAAGAATAACATAGGTTACACGAAAATCATTTCAACGTCGCGTGAATTCCCATATTAAACCTAAGAATATGACTGCAAGCCACGGCATCATAGTACCTTCCAGTGGAAGTGGAAGTAGGTACATCCTTTCATCATAGTACCACAATTTGTAAGTCGTTCAACTCATGAGCATTATCTATGGAAGCGGTGCCTCCCATTCGCCCAACCGTGGATGTCGGTACATCTAAAGTTTCCTGGATACCACCTGTAGGATAAAACAAAATCAATAAACTTAAAAGACAATCTCAGGATATTAGTCTTAAAAAGCACACATCCAAACACTATTCAAGCTTTAAACAATAAAAATCCGTTTTATTGCAACTACTCCTAAGCTAATTACTTAACGGCTAAACAATCAAAATCAGTTTCACAATAGTAACTCACAAACTGATATCTTCACCTAAAAATGCAATACCAACTACTCCTAAATAAAATTCAACATCAACAAAAAAAAAGAGGTGTCATGAATTTTAACAATCTATGCAAATCAATCTATGGACCTACTTAATGAATCTTGGTTTCAAGTTTTATAGAACAAATTCAAAGATGGCATTAATTCTATAAAGTAAATTTAAATTTAAACTTTATAGAATTCATTGTTTAAATTTTAAATAATAAGAAATTGCAACTGAAAATCAATTTGTCTTCATAGACATTTCGTCGAGCACTTAGAAGAACAATAATGTACGAAGAAAACCATTTAAAAAACCTAGATGATTTAGGAAACTTACACCTTCAACAGCGGATGGAGATGAAAAACATACTGAATTTGCTGGGATCATCACATGCTTCATTTTTACCCTACAAAAACAATGACACGAACATAATTAATTCATAAAACCGTGTTTACCCTCAAAAAATGTTGTGATAATCGAAACAATGAATCGGATTATTTTGTGATAAGATTTCACAAATATATGAAAAAAAATAAAATATGTCTATCAATAATTGATAGGTTGTGATAATATCAAATAAATTTAAATAAATAGATTATTGAACTTACTTGGGATAGAGTCCTGAAACACAGCTCGCATGATTTTCAGATGAATATGGGTTAGGGTTTATGAATGAAATTGGATTCAAAACAGTTCGTGAATGATGATGGCAGAGGAAATTGGGTTAGGGTTTATGAATGAAATTGGATTTGGGTAATTAGGTAAATGGGTTAACAGGCGAAGGTGGGTATGAAAAGGTGGGTAACAACTGGTGAAGGTCTTCCCGAATTGTAGGAGGCTTCTTTGAGAAGTTTTTTTTTTTTTTTTTTACAAAATGACAAAAGTAGACACTCTAGAATTTGAGTATTCCTTTTTGAGAGGGGCATTTATGGTCTTTTTTCAACTGCTGTATATTAGAATATACTAGGTTATTGACCCGTGAAATTCACGGGATTAAATTGAGAACTGTGGAATAGTAGTTTTGAATCTGTTATATCAGTAATCTTGAAATTGTATTGGTGTAATGTGTTTTTTGTTGTATGTACCATTAATATTGGATGCATTCACCAAGTCTAAATTATGAAGTTATTAACCACTTCTGATGTGGTTAATGTTGCTAGATTATGGAACTTCCACTTGGACAAGAGTATGTATTATAGAAGAATTGTTGAAGATCTTAACAAAGCCTGTGATGAAGATGATCAAGATGATAGGACAGATTAACTACAGGTGGAGGAATACTTGATGCTTCAGTATGTTATGGAGGATATTGATGCTATTGGGTCTGCAAGGTGGTTATGTGTTATACTGATTCTACTTGTTGCCTTATTTCTATACATGGAGTGCTATACTCTTTTTCCCTTTTAGGGTTTTCCCAATGGGTTTTTTCCTGGAAGGGTGTTTTTAAGGAGATAGACTCTCGGATGATTATGGGTTATCTTGTCTTTGCTGGTCTGGTTTTGGATTTGAATATTGCTGCTTGTTGTCTTTCTGGGCTCCTAGTCTTTATCTATGTTTTAGTAGCTTATGTTTTGTTTAGAAATGGCATTTCTTGGATTGTATTTGAGTCTCTGCCTACTGTTGCCTACTGTTTGGATCCAATATATGGCGATGGTTTGATGGGTTCTGGTTGTTCCCAGAATTCATTAATGATTCAGAGTATATTGTGTTCTACAGTTTTGGTGTTTTGGACTCTTTAGTTATTCTTGATTGTATTGTGAGCTTGGGATATGTCCAATGCCATTTGTTTTTTGGTTAGCCTTTGTTGATGCACTTAGGGATGTGTCCTAACTATTTGTATCGCTTGGCTCTTTCTTTGTAACTTTGCCTTTTTTTGGCTCTTCCTTTAATAAAATTTACCATTTAGAGCTAATATATACTCGTATCTATTTATTTGAACGGCAAACTCACACACCCTTCAATGTTGTCCCAATTGAGGCTTGAATTTATGGCCACTTGGTTAATAGCCAGCTTAAATACACATTGGATGCTGCTAGGCCAAAGGGCAAACCTTTCTAATATAAAGGAAATGCAACAATGAAAACAAAAAGAAACCATGCAGCACCCATTTGTTTTTATATAAATCATTCATTATAAGTTAAGTTACGGAATAGGAATTAGTGCTCTTGCAGCATGTTCAGTTACAATTAAATGAATTACATCCAAACAAATTTAAATAACCAGTGCAATTACATGTAAAAATTTATAAGCAGCCCAACTCCAAACCTTCTTAATGTATCTTGAAGCAATAGTTCTCTCGCCATAACGATATTGGGCTGTCATATATGAGCAATAGTGGTGAATGGCTTCGATTCTCAAAACCATCTTATGCTCACAACAGCTGATATGTCAGTGGTGAATGGCTTGGTGTTGGTTTGTGATTGATGATTCTCAAAAAGTTAAGCATCAGCCGACTTCACTTATGTTTAGGATGTTCAGGTTGTGTAATAACTTAAATGCGTTAATCACACTCTCAAGAAACACCACATCAGTAGAAGTTTTGAATATTGTGATTTCGAAAATTGCCATTAACTGCCTTGAGAAGTTCAGTCACACGACCTGGATATCTGCAGGAAAAAGCTCAGGGTACGATGTCACGATGCATTATGATTGCTTGTAGATGACTTCGTGGTAACTCGAGCTTATGAAGCAGACGGTCTCCCCCACACATAACTGAGGGTGCTCCAAACGTTATAACAGGAGACGAATAAAATGATGCGAGAGATTCAAGAAAAATTTACCTCAAATTCAATAGGCTCAAAAAGCATGTTAGCTTGCCATGATGCAAGTGATTCAGAGCCCTGAATGACAAAGTATCTCGTGCTCTTTTCTTCATCATCACATACATACCATTCACAAGGAGACGAATGCATCGAGTTCAGATCATCTGCAATAGCTTGTTTCACTTCTTCCTTAGTAGCAACAACAGTAGTCAGCGAATCAGTATAAATTTTTACTGCATTACGGTTACTGCATCACGATGCAGTATATTTTTTTTACTTCATTACGGTTACTGCATCACGATGCAGTATTATTTTTTACTGCATCACGATGCAGTAAAAATTTTGGCGGGAAAAAAAAAATTTTTGCCCAAAAAAAAAAATTTTTTTTTGGCGGGAAATTTTTTTTTTGGCGGAATGATGATGTGGCAAAGTGACACATGTCACTCCCACAATCCTTCCCACCCTTCTCATTTTAAGACCCCTTCTCATAATATCCCATATATATATATATATATATATATATATATATATATATATATATATATATATATATATATATATATATATATATATAAAACCAGCAATCCAAATGATTGATCAACAAACAGTTATAATAATGTGATCACCATGTGCTTCGTCAACTAAAAGTTTGAAATCTTCAGGTGTCCCGAAACGACTGCTAACAGCAAACATATTTGGTATTTAGCTCTTTTTGCGAAAGATATGTTTGTATTATGTTTGCTATAACACAAACTCACCTATCAGAACAGCAGAAAAATGAAAAAGACCGTTGGGATTTTATCCCAAAAATAACCAGCTTTAAATTTTATTAAATCAGAACTGGTGATGGTTAAGTGGTACACACCTTATTCATGCTCCAATTGGAATCTTGAACGTCTTCAAGAAACGACAACCACATATCTGATGCACGCGGGTTTACTTAGTAATTCCCGGCCCGCCTTGAGAAGTGGGTTCACATAATCAAGGATAAAGTGTCGCCTGGTCAATTAACCAAAAAATGTTCATTTTTTGGCACTTCCAAGATTTTTAAAGCACAAAAAAATTCAGTTACTTACATCTTCAGAAATGGTTATAATATTAGGATGAAGATTATGCAAAGTCTCATTTGCCAATATAAGGTATAATAGTGCAGATCGGTCAACGTACTGGTTATAGAACCTGAAAAAACTAAAGATTAGACCGTGTTGACATAAGAATATTAAGCTAAGAGGTGGTAAATTTGACCCTTTTTTCAATATGGGTCGATTGGATGTAAATTTGATTGTATAAAAAAGGTAGAGATAAAAATATATTAATGCATATAATCTCCGACTCCTACAACGGCACTACTCGCCTCGACCCATTCTACCCATTACCCAACCCGATTGACCCACCCATAATGCCATCTATACAGAACTTATATCATGAACACAAAAACTACAGATGCCTTACTCCTCCATATCACCGGTAAATGAGGCAAACCCGTTGTGCGTATACATCATTGATGCAAGAGAATGAAAATTGAAACCATCAACATGGTACTCCACTACCCACCAATAAAATAAGAAAGATTGTAAATTTATATGAAAAAGTAACCTGCAATATATACTCGTCAAAATAATATTTGGTCATTACCAATTTAGATTTGACAGCAAATAATGCAGAACATCAAGGTCTTTATGGGAAACTAGAAGGGGGTTGAATAGTATACCGGTTTAAAAACTTCTTTTAAAAATCTTGTTTTAAAAGTATGCTATTGGAAACTTTGATTCGAACTCTATGTGTAATCAATCAACACCAATATGAACTACACATTAAGCTAAGTAATAATAACAAATAAAAGTAAAGAGTAGAGTTGGAAAGATCAAACCGAGACAGAGGATTTATAGTGGTTCGGCTACGAAGCTCTTCTTCGCCCTACTCCACTCCCCGAGTACCACACTCAAGAGTTTCAAACACTATATCAACAACCTCCCTTCAGGCGGAGAAAATCGTACACGTCGCTTATCCTATTACCGACACTAAGCTAGATGTCGAGTGCTAATCTTAGCTAGCACCAATCTACCAAGGTCCACGTGACCAAACACACAAGCCCAATGGCTTCAAGAGATCACCAAGATCTCAACACGATCACAATGATCAAAACTCACTTCACTCTACTCAACTAACACTAACCTAATGACCCTTGATCTTCTTGATCAATCACACAAGCCCAATAGCTTCAAGAGATGTTCACTATCTCTATAGATCACACTTGATCTTCACTCTCACTCACAAAAAGGAAATAAACTTGATGTATGCTAAGACACAACAAGGTTGTAACAAGTGTTACAAAAACCTACCAACTATAACTCTAGTATCTTCTTGATTACTTGAGTTCTTCTCTTGCTAATGAAGAGGGATGACAACACCTTGTATCAACTTGGATACTTGTGTTCTTCTCTTGCTAGTGAAGAGGTATGAAGAGGATCACTTGAAGGATGATTGGATCACTCTTGAAACAAAGAAAAACTAATCTAAATGAACCTAAGAAGTGAAAGGTGTGAGAGGATTTAACTAAGGGATTTTTCTATGTGTGAAGGGTGCCTAAAACTGTGAAAGAGGTGGGTATTTATAGGCAAAGAAAATCTGAACGTTACAAAGAAATTCTGTACGGACGGCTCCGTTAAATACCATACGGCTCCACTAAATTTAGTGGAACCGTGGAGCCGTGGTAGACTAGGACGCTCCAAATTTTGTCTTTTCTGGTGAAAACTTATTTGGGGAAGGTTGGAGTTGATTTTGGGGGGAAAAATAGCTGTTGTGATTTTCAAACTAATTTTTCCATTAAAACATTTCTTAATATTTCAAAAATAATTTGTCATGTGTATTTTTGAAAAAATATTTTGTCCCATTTAAAATGTGAATTTTCAAAACATAAATTCACTTCTTTGATCACTAGTTCAAGTTGTAACTTTGTTCAAGAGTGATTTGCGTAGAAACGGGATCTTCTGATTAAAAACTTGTTAACGTTAATTTTAACGTAACGTGAGTTCACTTTTTGTCATCCTCAAAACGTGAAGTAATCGAAAGATATAAATAACGTTTTTAGAACATTATTTGCATCAACAATCTCCCCCTTTTTGATGATGACAAAATATAAACTCATTTTATGTTAAAATTAGTTTTAACAAGTTTTTAATGAGTTTACTCCCATTTCTCCCCCTTTTTGTCAAATCAAAAAGGTGGTTAAGGCTCCCCCTTGATGTGTACTCCCCCTCATTTGGAGAACACAAAGGAATCGAACAATGGTTCGTGCTACAAAACAAGGTTAGACGGCAAATAAACAATATCTAACAAGTAGCACATAAGACAAATATCCAACCACAATAAAAGAATTATGGCTAAGTAGCCAAAATGAAAAGCCCATTACATAAATATAAAATAAATGTCATACATAAGTATGACTACAATAGGAAAGCAAATTAAACTAACAAGAAGACACATAAACATCTAAAGTAACATGAGGCTTCTAGATTTGCTTCCAACTTCAAAAGGTTCCTAATCATTTATTTAGGGAGACTAAACATAACCATGTTTAGTTTGGGCTATTGTGTGGTGGAGGTGGTGAAAGGATGATGGGTCCAATGGGTGGTGTGAGGAGGTGTTCTAGGTATGAAAACCTAAAGCTAAGCTCATCTCTAAGGTTCATGATGAGCTCAAAGTTGTGATGACAACAAGCACAACTCAAGGTGTGTGAGTGAAGGGGATACACGATGGGATAACTGTAACACCCCCAATTTCGGATAACAACAGCGGAAGACTTAATTGGGTGTTACGTAGAGGATCTTTCGTCATAATCATAGAAAACGACTTTTAAAGACGTTTTAAGTTTATCATTCAAAATACAAGTGTTTAGAATACAAAGATGTTTCATAGTTGAACATGTTTATTTAAATTTGAATGATAAAACATTTATTTAAACCACCCATACAGGGTTATAATGCCCACTCCGTTGCCTTGAGTTCCAGTCATTAGTTACCTGAGATAACATGCTAAAAGTCAACAAAAGTTGAGTGATGTTCATAGGTTTAAGTTTAATAGTTTGAACACAAGTATAAGTGTTAATTGCATCGAATTACAATTTAACAAGTTAAAATCAAGTTATTATTGCATTAAGCTCATGACACGCAACGCTTAACGGGCATCAAATATGATGTAAAGTATAAAGGCCCTCGTGATGGGTATTTGCCAATAACCCATAAGTTTGTTCAAATAAAGTGCGCCTGGGTGGCTCATCCTAGCAGACCCAAACGGGGATTGTCAGTCCCTAATAGATCTATTCACAATTATTTACGTTCACTCGCAAGTGATTAAGGTTCATGATTGAGGGACTTTTGGCAATAGCTACTTAAGCAATAATAATAACAGTCGTAGCATACGAAAAGTTTGTGTTCAGGTTTTGTAGCATGTATCTCCCACAAAAGATTTAAAAGTTAAAGTGTGGGCTATGAACTCACCTGGGTAGTGCGGTAGTGGTAGTAATATCGTTATTCAACGATGAAAGAAAACGGCTTCAACACACGACCTATATAGTATATGGCAAGTTTTAGTGGTTTGATAGTCTAAGTTTGGTTTATCGCGAATCATAACGTTTAAGGTTTGTATTGATTTTGTTTGTCACATTAAAGTGTGCGCATTTAAATGATCAAAGTTATATATAAACTAAAATGTTATATATAAAAAGGATTATAAAGTTATATATAAAATTATAAAGTTTTATATATATATAAAAAGGAATATATATAGAGTTATATATATATGAATCTATATATATCATTTTCGGATGCGTGCTCGTTAGCCGGAGTGTAATGGTTGACAAAAGGGATCGTCGTTTTATAAATCAAAGTTGGTTGACGGTAAGTTAGATTCTACGTTAACGATTTCATTAAGTAGTTTCATAAATATATATATAAGTTAATAAACTACGTAGATAGAATTATTAATAGTCGACTAAGCATATTTGGTTCGGGTTTTGGGTTTGTGAAATATTACTGCAAGTATAAATTAGAAATACTCTTTTAGGTTTTTACAAAATTACACTTTTAGCCCTAACGGTATAACCTTTGCACCGTTAGTCCTCGGTTAAGTTTTTATTACACTTTATGTCCAAAACATTTAATATTTACATGTTATACCTAAAAGTTTCTAGATTTACAGTTTTCATCAAAAAGTTATTAAAATAACAGTTTTACCGAAAGTTTCCCAATTTTGACAACTTTAGCCCCTCGGTTAGCAAATCTTTGCAAATCGAGTCCAAAGTTTATAACATTCAAAGTTTATTATTTTTATTTCATACTAAGTTTAAAAATAATTTTTGTAATTAATACGAACAGCTTATTTGGTTAAGAGCTTATTTTTCAGCTTATGGGCCTCTAATCGATTTACTAATGTGGCCCATTAAGGTTTTACGATTTGATGGGCTTAGAGGGGAGTTGGGCCTGGTTACGGACTTGTCTTTGGGTTGTGAAAACATACCTAACGAGCTTATACGATTAGCTTATACGATGTGCTTATATCTAGCGTATTGGGCTTATTAGCCCGATCGCTAATAGTTTTAGTTTGTGTAAAATAGATTTCGGTCGATTACTATAGGTTTAGCAAAGTTCGTATTTAGTTTTTATGAGTCGAATGAAACACATGGTTCGTTAGTTTGGTAGCTCGACTATTAGGTCGAGTAATAATGTATATAGGTTGTATGTCGAGTTAAGTGAACACGAGGCCAAAGCTATCGTGACTTAGTTCATTCGAAGTAGTTTTGAAAACTTGAAATATTCTAAGTGTTTTATGAGTTTTTGAAAGTGGTCAAGGTGACATGTAAACGTGTGATGTTTATGACTTATACGCTTATATATTATTCGAATGTTGGTTGTTCTTGATTGTTAGTACGACAAAAATATAGAATGTCGAGTAAAACTTAGGTGTTGTTGATGTAGTTTATGAAATATCAAGATCAAATGAATTGTGACATGCGAATATGAGTTAACGTATGAAATAGAGAAATGAAAGGATGGCTTACTTCACCTCAAAGGTGGTGCGAACTTACTATGACGAGACTAAGTTAGGCCGAAAGAATTATGCCGCTCGATTCTTGGTACACCAAAGACACAGGAACGAATTTGAATGCTTCTTGGGTTCGACTCGAACACCTCGAAAAGTATTTAAAACTAGTCGACCTTATAACATGTTCATGACTTAGAATATTTGGGTGGTAGTATATATTTGTGTATGAGTATAACCGATTGCATGCATGGTTTATATAGAAGATTTAGAGCGGATACATGCAAGCATACTCGGTCCAAAGTGAGGAAATGATGAGTAGTTGGAGTGTCAAAGTGTCGAAAATGATGAGGGGCATAATGTATGAATCGTTCTTGGGCAGTTCGAACAAAAAGAGAGCAAACAAAAGGAATTTATGAGATTTGTCTTGACTCTATTGGTTGCATTAAAATGTCAATGATTCTTAACGTGAATGTCTTGAAGAATAGCTTGAGTGTGTAAGTAATACAAATGATGAAATGGTTTGTGGATTTTGTTTTGGCCGACGCTCACAACCAATCAACAAGAGGACAAAATGAGTTTTGGGTTTGATAAGTTGCTCGTTGGAGGCTAAGATGGGTCAAGCAACATCTTAAACGAGACTAAATGTCACTTGTGACTCGTTTGGGGTGTCGAACGAAGTGGTATATTAGGCAAGTTGTGATTTTTGAGTTGTGTTGATAAATATTCAACTCGTGTAGGTAGAGCTTAGTTTGGTCGACATTTGCGACTTCGATAGGTCGAGCAAAATGAAATGGGTTATCATTTATGAATCGTGGCTATGCGTAGAATCGAAAGGTGTAAAAATATTATTATGTTGTTAAGGAAAGTTTCGAATAAAATGGGTAAAGCAAACCGAGTTTAACACAAAAAAAAAAAAGTTATATTAGTTGGGTTGTTTCATGGGCTCGTTTGGTGGGCTAGCTTAAGAGAAGAAAAGAAAATACTTAGGGTCCGGTTGTTGTGTTGGGTTTTGCCGAAATGTTGGGCCGAGGCCCAATGACTCTAGTGGTCCATTTGGGTATTGGGTCGAGGCCCAATGTAGTTACTGAGTGTTTGTGGAAATTTTTCGTGAACTCGGGATTGTATTTGGTCACATTCGATTAATTGTCGAAACGTATATATATATATAGACGTTAAGTATTAAACGTTAATGTTTTATATAATTCGCGATTTTTAGACTATCAAGGCTCGTGTGTAAGCATCGTTTCTAGGTAATCGGTAGTCACAAGTATCGTTGTGATTTAAATAGTGTAGCATAGATAACAAAAGAAATTTTGTTACTAGTAGAAAGGGTTATTAAATAACGTAATGATTTATTAATCATTTATTAGCATCTACTATTCATAGGGGAAAATTACGGGAGGTTACAGTACCTACCACTTACACTGAATTCCGTCCCGGAATTCCAGTCTAAGATAGGTAATAGAAGTGTCTATGAGAATAGGTGTGGGTATTTGGCTCGAATTTGGTCTTCGCGTTCCCAAGTATATTCCGGTCCTCGTTTAGAGTTCCATCGGACTTTGACAATGGGAATGCGGTTCTGTTTTAGTCGTTTGACCTCTCTGTCCATGATCTCCACGGGTTCTTCTGTAAAGACGAGTTTTTCGTCGAGTCGAATCTCTTTCAAAGGAATTACAAGAGATTCATCTGACAAACATTTCTTAAGGTTTGATACGTGAAAGGTGTCGTGAACTCGACTAAGTTCTTCGGGAAGTTCGAGTTTATAAGCCACTGGTCCTATCCTCTCTAGGATCTTGAATGGACCAATGTATCTCGGGTTAACTTTTCCACGTTTTCCGAAACGTACCATTCCTTTCCAAGGAGATACTTTCAACATGACCTTGTCTCCTATCTGGAATTCTAGAGGTTTTCTCCTTACGTCGGCAAAGCTCTTTTGTCTATCTCTTGCCGCTTGCAGTCGTTGCTTAATCCTAACTATCTTTTCTGTCGTCTCATGAATGAGATCGGGTCCGGTGAGTTGTATATCTCCAACTTCGGTCCAACAAACAGGCGATCTGCACTTTCGACCGTAGAGTGCCTCGAATGGTGCTGCCTTAATGCTGGCGTGATAACTATTGTTGTAGGAGAACTCAGCTAGAGGTAAATGTTTATCCCAACCTTTTCCGAAGTCGATAGCACACGCTCGGAGCATATCTTCTAAGGTTTGGATTGTCCTCTCGCTTTGTCCATCGGTTTGCGGATGATATGCAGTGCTCATATCCAATTTGGTTCCTAAGGCTTTTTGCAAAGACTTCCAAAAATGAGATGTGAAACGACTGTCACGATCTGAGATGATTGAGATCGGCACTCCATGTCGCGAAACTATTTCTTTTAGGTATAGTGTTGCAAGTGTGTCCATCTCGTCAGTCTCTTTGATTGCTAAGAAGTGAGCGGATTTTGTGAGACGATCAACGATGACCCAAATGGTGTCAAGTCCAGTTGAGGTCTTAGGAAGCTTAGTGATAAAGTCCATTGTAATACGTTCCCATTTCCATACAGGAATTTCGGGTTGTATGAGTAATCCGGACGGCTTCTGATATTCTGCTTTTACTCGTGAACAAGTCAAACATTTCCCGACATACTCGGCTATGTCGGTGATGCGTGGTTTTGTAACCTTACAACAGGTTTTACCTCTCGAGGGATCTCAAGAGGCTTACAACCCCACCAGGCAGTGTACCTGACCGATGTAGTATAGTGTAGTGGTAAGTACGGGGGATTGATCGTTCTCCACAGGGAATAGTGTTCGTTAGGTATGAAAAACTACTCTAATAGGTCTAAAGGTTGAGGAAGATTCTTTTTGTACTTTTTATATTTTTATGAAAGCAAGTAAAATCTCGGTTTTTGAAAGAGTGGGCGGAATTAGTTGCTAGTCAACTAACCCAAATAACTACAAATGCAAATAAAATAAATAACTGAAAATAAAATGTTGGTGAGAAACTTATGTGTAGAGAAATGTGTTTACTTAGATTTCCTTACTCCCTAACTATCTTTTACCGGTTGATTAGTGTGTATTAGTTGCGTGGATGACGGGTGTATTCCTTAATACCAATTGTGGGGTGGCGTACGTACTTCCCCAACTCTACAAGCTCCTACTTCACTCCTATGTCGAGCCGGCTAGGAAGCTCCTAACATGGGATCACTAGAATTCGCTTGTGCATTAAATACAACCATAAAAACCTTTAGTACGCATTTGGTTCATGTTTCTTAAGACGTTCAAGCAAGTTACCGAATAGGAAGTTAGCCAGTTTTCTTAAGCCTAACATAGATAAACAATCATCCAATACAACTAATAACACACTAATAACCAATAATCAATAGCTAGGTTTCATTAGATCTAAGCAAACACAAGATAAATCTAGCCTAACATGTTAAACAAAAGACAAGAACAAGATAAAATCAAACAACACATAGACATATTGAATGATTAATTGATAACTTATCTTTCAATGTAACATGGAAGATCTCAAGGCAAAAAGCCTTGAAAAAGATGCTAAAATCGTCCTAGGGTTTTCTCCCAAAAATTCCACACTAAGCTCTCTCTTAATGACAAAAAATTAGAAAACTATATATAGATTTTTACATCTGACGGCGTCACCTTATGGAGTGTGACGCCGTCACCTCGCCGCTTCTAGGGTTCCCAGATGACCTTCTTGACGCCGTCCCTCTTTAGCTCTCCAAAATCCGTTCTGGCTTATCAAGGCTTGACGCCGTCAGCTATTGAACGTGACGCCGTCCCTCTTTGATTTAAGCCGTGACGCCCTTGATCAGGTTAAAGCGTGACGCCGTCAGAATTCACATGCTATTTTCACTGGCTTATCATGAGTAAATTTCACGTCCACCTTTTCTTGCCAAGCCATGACGCCGTCCAGAGTAAATTCTGACGCCGTCAAAGGTAACTTTTAGCCGATTTTTGAGACTTTGTCGTTTTCTTCACTTTTATGCTCCAAAAACGTCCAAAATGCCTCCTTTTCCAGATTTCTCCTCAAAAGTACCTAAAATGACAAAAGGAACGATTTAGGGCAATATTTGATCAAATAAATACGATTTAGGGCTTAAATGACCCCTTAAAAGCGGTACACTTTTCGCTTCATCAAATACCCTTACACTTGAGATTTGCTTGTCCTCAAGCAAATGCGCTTTTATTCTAATCAAAATAAAAGTAATTACAACAAATAATCGTTCCACTTTAATCATAATAAGCACGGAGATTATAAACTAGCACCTCACAAGTAGTGTTTAGATACTCACATCTCTCAAGTGTCATCAAAATAAATCTCATAAATGAAAACGGATAATATCTCTCACTACCTGTCATAGCAAATAGATTACCATAGGCTTGGGAAAGGATCGAAAACCTCCTCCACTAGGCGTAAGCACCTAAGATAAACTATCAAAGAGGGCTTTTAAATGGGTTATAACGTTAGGTGTAGGGAAAAGGAAAACACGGTTTTGTTGGATAAGGGATATTTTACTGGTGGCGAGTTAAAGATCTTGATCAATTACATGTACTATACAATGTTGCTAAGCCAAGACTCGACTCAATTTAAGCAAATGAAAGAAAATAACAAAATAACAAAAACATAAAAATAAACATAAAATGAAACGGGATGGTAGTCCGTATGTTTTTTTTTTTTTTTCTATTTTTTTTTTTTTTTTTTTTTTTTTTTTTTTTTTTTTTTTTTTTGCATACACTCTTGCCCTACCATCCAAAATAATACATCATAGGGGCGTTGCATCTCCCTTACACTTGAACTTTTACATAACTTTACAAATACTAATCTAATGACTCGAATTAAGATAATTGAAAAACTTGGAGTACTTTTTAAAATATTTAGCACATATGGGGGTAATAAATGATGTTCTTCCCCATTACTCCATTACACTAGTACTTTACCCATGAGTCCCAATCGTCCCAAAACAATATGTACAAGGATATGACTCGACTTAGCAACCATGTAATCAACTAGATAATTAACTTGGGTTTAAACAAATGTTGTAACAATAATGCACTAAAAATGAGTGCATACAAGGTAGGCTAAGGCGATTTGGGTGTACATTTAAGTGGGGTGTAACAAATTCTTCCTTTACGTAAAATTCTTAAAGGTCGAAATGAAAAGATAGGCTCTGAGGGGTGTACTAGGGGTATCGTGTACTAAAAATGAGTACAACGCAAAGGGTGTGGGAGAATTACTTGACCAATGTAGCCAAAGTAATTATAACAAAATCACAGGTGTAAAACAATGGGTTAATCCTAATGCCTCTTATCATGTAGTAAATCTAACTACACGAATGTAGTCTCACTTGTGGCCTCGGAATGGTCCTAACGCAAGTTCTAGAATCTAAGTGCTACCGGTACACACATCATAGCATAAATGCTTTTCCTACCAATTCTAGGGGTGAACCTCACATATTTGGGGGTGGAAAATTTTTTTAGTGGTACGGTTTTTGTGCTAGTCATATAACTCCTATCCGTGAGACGCTCATTAAGACCAAAGTTTCACTCCTATATGTTGTAAAAAATTTTAAATTTGGCACTAAAATTACCTTAACAAGTATTTCTCTCAGTTTTATTACACATCTACTATTAAACAAACAAAAATCAAGCGTAATAGTATTCTCTAAAATCGTACTTTTACCCTCCCCTTACACTTAAGATGAACATTGTCCCCAATGTTCAAATAACAAGATGTAAAAGCATAAAGTAAAAGAATGAAATCAAATACTCCCCTGATTCGCTCGGTGGATAATGAAATAACACGGTTAAATCTTCTTCCAAAGTAATGTTGAAGCTCCATGACTAATGCATCGCCAAAAGCTTGATTCAAAACATTTGCTTGTCCAAAATAACCTGTTAAACCTGAGAAAACAAACACGAAAACCTGCATAACATCGGCGGGATAAAATCTATATATAAGGATATAATGCTTGTGGAATGATAACTTTGCAGATTCCTGGAGATTATAAGTTGGAGATTTTAATAAAAACTTTTTTTAAAAACAAAACTTTCAAAAATTTCTGAAAATTAAATCTGACGCCGTCAGGTTATAAACCCTGACGCCGTCAGAAATGACCTGACAAAAATTTTCATTTTAAGTTTTCGGAAAATTTATGGAAAAACCTTTACCTTACTTCCTGGAAATCCTGCAAAACATCATTATGACTCGATACAAGCATTTGACTCAAACACACACTAATATGTATGTTAATTTATTATTATTATGATTCATGTTAATTTGTGTTCTAATAAACCGATTTAGATTTCCCTTACACTTAACTTTTGCAAAATACCTTTATATGTAGTTAAGACGAAGTTAAAAACAAAATAAAGCATTTTCACAATTTTAGTTTTGAACATGAATCAATAATAATAAAAATTAAGCACACATACGGAAACAAATAAAAACAAACAAACAAACAAATAAACACACAAAGCAAATAAACAAAATAAAGCTTGGGTTGCCTCCCAAGAAGCGCTTTTCTTTATTAACGAGTCTTGTAGCTAGACTCAAAGTCACGTACATTACGTGATTCCATCATTCATAATGACGTATCCCTGATAGATATGATCCGTGTTATCAGGGTGGTGGTGTCTCAATCGCTCGACATTCACAGTCACATCACCTCCTCCTTTGCTGGTCAAGCTTACTATCTCATCTTGGTGTAAACTTTTAATTGTGAATGGTCCGTACCACCAGGGACTTGGTTCATTGGTAGGTGCTTCTGTTTCTGAATGCCTTAGGAGCACCGAGTCTCCTTTTGTAAATTTAGCGGGGTTATTAGGCTGCTCACTAGCCTCAATATAATCGTTATTTCCACCCTTACATTCTCTAATCTCTTTTTCCATATAATTCTTAATCCTTGCCTCCCATGCAAGAATTTTCTCTCGAACATTACCACGGGTTACATTGGGGTTAGCCTCCATCCTTTTTTGTAGGGCAACATCTCGTATATGACGTGGAATCGTTGGGAAGTTTATCGTCTTCTTTCCCTTCTTCATTTGGATGGTACTTTTTTCGTAATTGATTTGTGCCCTAGTGGTCGCGAGAAAGGGTGCCCCAAGGATTATTGGCATATTCATGTCATTTCTTTCAATAATCATGAAGTCGACCGGATATAGGAATCCGGCAACGTTGACCAACACATCTTCCGCAATTCCTAACGGGTACTCGTAAGAATGTTTTGCAAAGGAGAGTTTAGTACGGGTGATGGATGGCAGTTCGTCTGTTAACTGGACATAAACGGATAGAGGCATCAAATTTACGTCGGAACCTTGGTCAGCTACCGCATCCAGATACTTGAGTTTTCCAATGCTGCATGGTATTTCGAAGACCCCGTAGAATCCCTGCTTTTCCACTAACTTTTGTCTTACGAGGCACTCATACAATTGCCCCCCGGGTAATGTGTCGGATTCATCATCCGGTTCCATCTTCTTTGACTCCTTGTTGGGTAGATGAGTACGTCGATAGTTCCCTACCCAATCGTTTATGGTTTCCTTGTTTATTTCGTGCTTCAAGTAATGCCTCACTTGTTGTGACACTGGCGGTTCAACCAATTGGCGCTCCTCAGAGGGCGCCTCCTCTGAGGGCGCCTCCTCTCCCTTGTCGGAATCGCATTTATTGGTGTTTCCATTATTAAGTGGGATGAGGTCAACTTTGTTAACTTCCATAATTATGGATTTCCCTCTTCCATCATTTCCACCCTCTTGGACGACTGAGGTGGCCTTGACAAATTTAGTGTTAGGAACTTCAGCGTCATTCCTCACCAACACTTTTTCAGGGGCTTTTGTATTTGTGTATTCTTTCAAAAGATTCATCATCTCCGCCATCTTCTCTTCCATTTCCTCCTTCTGTTTGTAGACGGCTTCCTCAAATTTTGCCAACCGTTCGGAGTGTTTTGACATGTACTCTCTCATTCGAGCTTCGAATGTTGGACTAAGTTCCTGAGGTGGGGAGTTGGGTTGAGCGTGCTTATGGAAGGGTTTAGCATTTTCCCTAAGGGGTGATTCGGACAATGGTGTTTGCTTAACGCTTGAGACTGAGTTAATTGTTGCTTTTTGTGGACTTAAGGGTCTCTTTTGCTTTTCCATAAGATATGCAACCCTTTTCTCAAGTTCACTAACGCTTTCCTCAGTGATTTGATTGGCTGTATCGGGTGATGAATATGTCTTGACTGCCGAGCGCACGTCGTGGGAGACTTGCCACAATTCATCATCGTCGGATGCAAGCTCATCAATGATCCCCCATGATTCCTCGGCGCTTTTGTCGCGCAATCTGCCCCCGGCGGCTCGATCGATGGCACGCTTGGTGTGGTAATCAACATGGTCATAGAAGATTTGGATTTGAAGCCAGAGATTTATGCCATGATGAGGGACTTTTTGGAGTAAGTCCTTGAATCGAATCCATACCCCGTAGAGGGTTTCGCCTCGACGTTGTTCAAACATCAAGATATCCTTCCTTAGCTTGGTAGTTCTCCCCGGTGGGAAAAACTGAGCAAGGAAATGAGTGGTGAGATCATCCCAAGAGGTGATGGATCCTGCGGGTTGACGTTCTAGCCACTGACTAGCTTGATCCCGCAGAGAGAATTGAAAGAGACGCAATCGGGTCGTCTCTCGAGTGGCAACATCAAGGTCTATAGAATCAACGATTTTAAGAAAGTCCTTGAGGTGTTGATTAGGATCTTCAGATCGAAGTCCATGGAATGCGCATCCGCTTTGCACCAACCGGATGGTGTCGGATCGCAAGGGTGTGATATTGGCTCCTTGAGTGAGCTCAATGGTGTTTCGATAGCCATGGTGGCTAGGACGGGAATACTCTCCTAAAGTACGGGCTCTAGGAGGTGGTGGTTGTTGTGGTGGTGGGTTGTTGGGATTAAGGATATTACCATCTTCCATGATGTCGGATGGTATGGTTACGAACAAAGACACGAAGAAAATAGATAGACTAAAGAAAACCTAGAAAAATAAAACAAAAATCTCACTAGAAAGGAATCTAGTGAGTAGACCTATAAAATAAAAATTCAACCTAAACAATAACTATTCCACGGCAGCGGCGCCAAAAACTTGATGCGTGGTTTTGTAACCTTACAACAGGTTTTACCTCTCGAGGGATCTCAAGAGGCTTACAACCCCACCAGGCAGTGTACCTGACCGATGTAGTATAGTGTAGTGGTAAGTACGGGGGATTGATCGTTCTCCACAGGGAATAGTGTTCGTTAGGTATGAAAAACTACTCTAATAGGTCTAAAGGTTGAGGAAGATTCTTTTTGTACTTTTTATATTTTTATGAAAGCAAGTAAAATCTCGGTTTTTGAAAGAGTGGGCGGAATTAGTTGCTAGTCAACTAACCCAAATAACTACAAATGCAAATAAAATAAATAACTGAAAATAAAATGTTGGTGAGAAACTTATGTGTAGAGAAATGTGTTTACTTAGATTTCCTTACTCCCTAACTATCTTTTACCGGTTGATTAGTGTGTATTAGTTGCGTGGATGACGGGTGTATTCCTTAATACCAATTGTGGGGTGGCGTACGTACTTCCCCAACTCTACAAGCTCCTACTTCACTCCTATGTCGAGCCGGCTAGGAAGCTCCTAACATGGGATCACTAGAATTCGCTTGTGCATTAAATACAACCATAAAAACCTTTAGTACGCATTTGGTTCATGTTTCTTAAGACGTTCAAGCAAGTTACCGAATAGGAAGTTAGCCAGTTTTCTTAAGCCTAACATAGATAAACAATCATCCAATACAACTAATAACACACTAATAACCAATAATCAATAGCTAGGTTTCATTAGATCTAAGCAAACACAAGATAAATCTAGCCTAACATGTTAAACAAAAGACAAGAACAAGATAAAATCAAACAACACATAGACATATTGAATGATTAATTGATAACTTATCTTTCAATGTAACATGGAAGATCTCAAGGCAAAAAGCCTTGAAAAAGATGCTAAAATCGTCCTAGGGTTTTCTCCCAAAAATTCCACACTAAGCTCTCTCTTAATGACAAAAAATTAGAAAACTATATATAGATTTTTACATCTGACGGCGTCACCTTATGGAGTGTGACGCCGTCACCTCGCCGCTTCTAGGGTTCCCGGATGACCTTCTTGACGCCGTCCCTCTTTAGCTCTCCAAAATCCGTTCTGGCTTATCAAGGCTTGACGCCGTCAGCTATTGAACGTGACGCCGTCCCTCTTTGATTTAAGCCGTGACGCCCTTGATCAGGTTAAAGCGTGACGCCGTCAGAATTCACATGCTATTTTCACTGGCTTATCATGAGTAAATTTCACGTCCACCTTTTCTTGCCAAGCCATGACGCCGTCCAGAGTAACATGTGACGCCGTCAAAGGTAACTTTCAGCACAATTTTGAGACTTTGTCGTTTTCTTCACTTTTATGCTCCAAAAACGTCCAAAATGCCTCCTTTTCCAGATTTCTCCTCAAAAGTACCTAAAATGACAAAAGGAACGATTTAGGGCAATATTTGACCAAATAAATACGATTTAGGGCTTAAATGACCCCTTAAAAGCGGTACACTTTTCGCTTCATCAGTCGGCCTTCATGTTTGGCCACCGGTAAAGTTTCTTGAGATCTTGGTACATTTTGTCAGAACCTGGATGAATGGAGTATTTGGACTTATGAGATTCATTCATAATGAGATCACGTATACCTCCGTATAGAGGAATCCAACTTCTCTCTTTGAAACAGAGCATCCCGTCTGCTCTCTGCACAAAGCCATTCTTATTTTCTGGCATACCATGAATCTTTTCACTAAGTCGGTTCTCTTCCTTAAAAGCTTCGGATTGAGCGGCGAGTATTTGTGAGGGCATGGGTGAACGAATGGTTATTCCTAACGATTTGACTCTAAGAGGTTTCAGTCGTTCCTTTTGACTTAATGCATCTGCCACAACGTTGGCTTTTCCTGGGTGATATCGGATTTCGCAATCGTAATCGCTGAGTAACTCTAACCAGCGACGTTGTCTCATGTTTAGATCCTTCTGATCTAAGATGTGCTGAAGACTTTTGTGGTCGGTGAACACTGTACACTTAGTACCATACAAATAGTGTCTCCATAACTTAAGGGCGAATACTACTGCTCCTAACTCTAAATCATGAGTCGTGTAGTTTGCTTCATGTGGTTTGAGTTGTCGTGAAGCATAAGCTATCACTTTGTTTTGTTGCATCAGCACAGCTCCCAAACCATGATATGAGGCATCACAATACACTACGAAGTCTTCACTTCCTTCGGGTAGTGCTAATATTGGTGCTTCACATAGCTTTTTCTTTAGTAGCTGAAAAACTGATTCTTCCTCTCTTCCCCAGATAAACTTCTTGTTCTTCTGAGTTAATTCGGTCAAAGGCTTTGAGATTTTTGAAAAACCTTCAATAAATCTCCTGTAGTAACCGGCTAGACCCAAAAATTGGCGTATCTCTGTGGGATTTGTAGGAGATGTCCAACTTTTGACGGCCTCAATCTTAGCTGGATCTACGTGAATACCTTGACTGTTGATAACATGCCCAAGGAATTGTACAGTTCTAATCCAAAAGTCGCATTTGGAGAACTTGGCATACAACTGTTCCTTTTTGAGTAACTCTAAAATAATCTTTAGATGTTCGACATGTTCTTGTTCGTTGCGGGAGTAGATTAGGATATCGTCTATGAATACTATTACGAATTTATCCAAATATGGTTTGCACACTCGGTTCATTAGATCCATGAACACTGCAGGTGCATTGGTTAAACCAAATGGCATTACTTGGAATTCGTAATGTCCGTAACGTGTTCTAAAAGCTGTTTTGGGAATATCCTCCTCTCGAACTCTCAACTAATGGTACCCTGACCTTAGGTCGATCTTCGAGTATACACTCGATCCTTGTAGTTGATCAAACAAGTCGTCGATCCTAGGTAGTGGGTAACGATTCTTTACAGTGAGTTTGTTCAATTCCCGGTAATCAATACACATTCGGAAAGATCCGTCCTTCTTCTTAACGAATAGAACCGGAGCTCCCCAAGGTGATGAGCTGGGTCGGATAAAGCCTTTATCAGACAATTCTCTCAATTGTTCTGATAATTCCTTCATTTCAGACGGCGCTAACCTATAAGGTGCTTTCGCCACAGGTGCCGCTCCAGGCACTAGTTCAATCTGGAATTCTACTTGACGGGGTGGTGGAAGACCGGGTAGATCTTCGGGAAATACTTCTGGAAACTCTTTAACGATCGGAACGTCTTCAACTCGTTTATCTTTTGATTTGTTTTCCGTTACATGAACCATGAATGCTTGGCATCCTTCGTTTATGTACTTCACCAATCTGATATAGGAGATGATACCGTATCGTGTTTTATTCTTGTCACCATGGACAATAAGAGTTTCACCATTACATGGAATGTGCACGACTTTCTCGTCACAGAGTATTCTAGCGCGGTGTTTAGATAGCCAATCCATACCAATGACTACGTCAAAACTACCGAGCTGAATAGGCATGAGGTCGATAGGAAAAGGGTTGTCTTGTAGGATTATGGTACAACCAAAAATTACGGAGTCGGTGCCAATTAGGTTTCCGTCCGCCATTTCGATTTCAAAAGTGGCGTTTAGTTTGAAAGGGGTAATGTTAAGCAAAGAAGCAAACGTAGTTGACACAAAACTTCTATCTGCTCCAGAATCAAATAATACTCTAGCATTATGTTGATTGAGTAAGAACGTACCCGTGACGACGTCAGAGTTCAGTGGGGCATCTTCCTCTTTTAACACATATGCTCTTCCTCGAGCGTTATTTGGCTGACCGTTTCCTTTCGGACAGTTACTCTTGAAGTGACCTACTTCTCCGCATGAGTAGCAAGTCGGAGTTACAGGCTGTAGGTTGCTACCAGTAGCAGGATTCCTGCAATCCTTTGTCTGATGGCCCACCTTCTGGCATTTCAGACATTTGATTGAGCAAGGTCCACTGTGGTGTATTTTGCATCTGTTGCACTGGGATTTCTGACCTTGGTATCCCTTTCCTTCAGTAGCAGCATAAGCCTTGGCGGTTTCTTGTCTTTGGTTTTGATGATGGTGACGAGTGTTTCGGTTTTGATGATACGAGTTATTGTTCCTATGGTTGAAGTTGTTGTTGCGGTGGTTATTGTTATTATGGTGGTGAGTGGTTCTTTTGTCGTCGAGCTTCCTCTTGAGCTCATTGTTGTACTTGACCTCTCGGTCCAGTAGCTTTTGGGCAAGTTCCATAGCTGCCTCTAGAGTTGACGGATTTGATGAAGTGACATTTCCCTCAATACTACGGGGAAGTCCTTCGATATACTTCTCCAGTTCTTTTTCGAAAGTTGGTACAACAGTAGGGCATAATATTTTAAGCTCTTGGAATCTCCTGTTGTATGTTTTAAGATCAATTCCTTTTACTACTAGTAGATGGAATTCATCCTCCAATTTTCTTAGTTCGGAACGGGGACAGTATTTCTTTAGCATCTTGGTTTTAAACTCAGTCCAAGGGAGCTGGTAGGCTGCCGTCATTCCCATGGCTTTGACTGTAGTATTCCACCATGACAAAGCATCTTGCATGAGAGTTCCAGTAGCGAAAGTGACTTTGTTCTCCTCGATACAACCGCTTCTCTGGAAAACAGTTTCAGATCGTTCGAACCAGTGAGCAAGTTCAGTTACTCCTTCAGTACCTTTGTAAGAAGTTGGTTGACAACTTATGAAATCCTTGTAGGTACACTTGCGGTTTGCAGCAGTTACACTTTCTCCTGTCGGTAGACTAGTGCCACTGTTGCGTGCATTTGCTGCCGCCTGTTCTGTCAAGACTGCATTTACACCGTCAGTGATTGCTTTTCGGATAGCCTCTGGAGTCATTGTAGGCGTAGCAGTTGAAGTTTCATGATTTGCGGCGGAGGTTGCTTTCCTTGTACGTACCATAGTTCTATCAATATTGCAAAAGCATATTTTTAGAATCTCATAATGATTACGTTAGGTTAGGCTACTTTGGAAGGTAATTGAATATGGATTATAATAATATAATTTTAACCATAACAATTGAGTTTAATAATTCTGGTTTATCTCTGTAGGTACAGCAAATATCATATCACAAATTCATTCACAATATGTCTGAATCTATTCACAACACACATGAGAACTTAAATGATTGAATTGCACTGTATGAACCAAAATTTCGCGAGACAATATATGGCAAATCATAACGCATATGCAAGAAACAACCATGGAATACATAAATCAACATCAATATAATACATCCACACAACATAGGATTAATAACTTGTTCGATTTGTTTTACAAAACATAAAGATACAAGATTATTTATTAATACAACATTGGTAGGCTAAGACATCTCTTAGTTATATTGACACGTCTCTGATCTATGGTCCTCCTGGTGCACCATCTAAGCGGCGCTGAAGATCTGCAATTGCTGCCATCAAAGTCTTCACTGTCTGGTCTCGAGCTCTTTCCCTAGTCTGGGAATCCTCAACCATACGCCTAAGAATCAGAACCTGATAGCTAACTCGATCAAGCTCATAATCTAATGTCTCAATCACTGTCTGCATCGAAGAAGTGGCCTCTCCTAGTATAGAAATAGTCTCAATGGCTTCTTCTAAACTAGTACCTACTCGATCAAAGACTGCCTCCATCGCCAACTGACCAATCACAAGATTTTCCACTTCTTCCCCAAGTGCGTCAATCTGCTCTAGTGGTAAGTCATCAAGAATTTCTGCAATGTCATCCAGACGATCCTCATGTCTGACTAATCTGGCTGCCAATAGAGGTATGGTGTGATGGATGGGTTCTCCGGTAACCGGAAGAATCCTCGAAGTAGCTGTAGCCGAACTCTCTCCTAGTTCCATGGCTCTCGGTGCTCCTTCCTGGGATCTCCAGTGACGGATGATAGGTAGCAAGTATGACCATCGGCGTGCATCGACCCTCCTGTGGGTCCCGGTGCGAACTGTAGTCTCATCTCTAACCTGGGCATAGGGATCCGATAAAGATGGAACCAACCGGTATGTCCTCTTGCAAGGTGGTAGAGGCTCGCTAAGAGTAGCTGAGGGTGGAGAAGCAAGGGGTGGAATATAAGATGGTAATGGAACAGTGGTGGTCTGGTGATAGAAAATAGTAGGTGGTAGAGTTGAAGATAGTGGTGTAACCGGTGGTGTCCTGGTATGCTCAGGAGCTGGGGGTGGTGATGTTACAGGAGTCGGAGTTGGTATGAGTGGAGGTGGTGGTGGTACGATCAGTGCTGGTGGTGAACGTACTCGTTTTCAGGGAGTGTGTTTGCGAACAAAACCTTCTCCGGGGCGTCGGTAAAGTTGGTCAAAGGGTTCGGGTTCGTACGGCTGGAGTTGTCGTACTCGTCCATGCCGGCGAATCGGGTCAGGTGATGGTATGGGTGATACTGGAGGGGAAATCTCCAAGTCGGATGCCGGTAGAAATTGCTGGCTTTCCATGTACCGGTCAGTAGCAGGTGACATCGGAATAGCTGTCGTAGCAAAGTCTGGCATAGGATCCTCATTCTCTGAATCAGATGATACAGCGATGGGATGGGGTTTTGAAGACATAGTACTGTAATAATCCCGAATAGTAAATGTAAGCTATTAACATAATCATAACTATGTTAAACTTTATTAAGAACTCGTATAGTAGCAACATCTAGCATGCTGGAAGTGTGAAGGCACGGAGGGCATAAGGTGGTTTACAATGGTCCGTTTAAAAAAAAAATGTAGTTATAGTCCAGTGTTTAAAATACATCTGGTTCTCTATAACCATGAGCTCTGATGCCAATCTGTAACACCCCCAATTTTGGATAACAACAGCGGAAGACTTAATTGGGTGTTACGTAGAGGATCTTTCGTCATAATCATAGAAAACGACTTTAAAAGACGTTTTAAGTTTATCATTCAAAATACAAGTGTTTAGAATACAAAGATGTTTCATAGTTGAACATGTTTATTTAAATTTGAATGATAAAACATTTATTTAAACCACCCATACAGGGTTATAATGCCCACTCCGTTGCCTTGAGTTCCAGTCCTTAGTTACCTGAGATAACATGCTAAAAGTCGACAAAAGTTGAGTGATGTTCATAGGTTTAAGTTTAATAGTTTGAACACAAGTATAAGTGTTAATTGCATCGAATTACAATTTAACAAGTTAAAATCAAGTTATTATTGCATTAAGCTCATGACATGCAACGCTTAACGGGCATCAAATATGATGTAAAGTATAAAGGCCCTCGTGATGGGTATTTGCCAATAACCCATAAGTTTGTTCAAATAAAGTGCGCCTGGGTGGCTCATCCTAGCAGACCCAAACGGGGATTGTCAGTCCCTAATAGATCTATTCACAATTATTTACGTTCACTCGCAAGTGATTAAGGTTCATGATTGAGGGACTTTTGGCAATAGCTACTTAAGCAATAATAATAACAGTCGTAGCATACGAAAAGTTTGTGTTCAGGTTTTGTAGCATGTATCTCCCCACAAAAGATTTAAAAGTTAAAGTGTGGGCTATGAACTCACCTGGGTAGTGCGGTAGTGGTAGTAATATCGTTATTCAACGATGAAAGAAAACGGCTTCAACACACGACCTATATAGTATATGGCAAGTTTTAGTGGTTTGATAGTCTAAGTTTGGTTTATCGCGAATCATAACGTTTAAGGTTTGTATTGATTTTGTTTGTCACATTAAAGTGTGCGCGTTTAAATGATCAAAGTTATATATAAACTAAAATGTTATATATAAAAAGGATTATAAAGTTATATATAAAATTATAAAGTTTTATATATATATAAAAAGGAATATATATAGAGTTATATATATATGAATCTATATATATCGTTTTCGGATGCGTGCTCGTTCGCCGGAGTGTAATGGTTGACAAAAGGGATCGTCGTTTTATAAATCAAAGTTGGTTGACGATAAGTTAGATTCTTCGTTAACGATTTCGTTAAGTGGTTTTGTAAATATATATATAAGTTAATAAACTACGTAGATAGAATTATTAATAGTCGACTAAGCATATTTGGTTCGGGTTTTGGGTTTGTGAAATATTACCGCAAGTATAAATTAGAAATACTCTTTTAGGTTTTTACAAAATTACACTTTTAGCCCTAACGGTATAACCTTTGCACCGTTAGTCCTCGGTTAAGTTTTTATTACACTTTATGTCCAAAACATTTAATATTTACATGTTATACCTAAAAGTTTCTAGATTTACAGTTTTCGTCACAAAGTTATTAAAATAACAGTTTTACCGAAAGTTTCCCAATTTTGACAACTTTAGCCCCTCGGTTAGCAAATCTTTGCAAATCGAGTCCAAAGTTTATAACATTCAAAGTTTATTATTTTTATTTCATACTAAGTTTAAAAATAATTTTTGTAATTAATACGAACAGCTTATTTGGTTAAGAGCTTATTTTTCAGCTTATGGGCCTCTAATCGATTTACTAATGTGGCCCATTAAGGTTTTACGATTTGATGGGCTTAGAGGGGAGTTGGGCCTGGTTACGGGCTTGTCTTTGGGTTGTGAAAACATACCTAACGAGCTTATACGATTAGCTTATAAGATGTGCTTATATCTAGCGTATTGGGCTTATTAGCCCGATCGCTAATAGTTTTAGTTTGTGTAAAATAGATTTCGGTCGATTACTATAGGTTTAGCAAAGTTCGTATTTAGTTTTTATGAGTCGAATGAAACACATGGTTCGTTAGTTTGGTAGCTCGACTATTAGGTCGAGTAATAATATATATAGGTTGTATGTCGAGTTAAGTGAACACGAGGCCAAAGCTATCGTGACTTAGTTCATTCGAAGTAGTTTTGAAAACTTGAAATATTCTAAGTGTTTTATGAGTTTTTGGAAAGTGGTCAAGGTGACATGCAAACGTGTGATGTTTATGACTTATACGCTTATATATTATTCGAATGTTGGTTGTTCTTGATTGTTAGTACGACAAAAATATAGAATGTCGAGTAAAACTTAGGTGTTGTTGATGTAGTTTATGAAATATCAAGATCAAATGAATTGTGACATGCGAATATGAGTTAACGTATGAAATAGAGAAATGAAAGGATGGCTTACTTCACCTCAAAGGTGGTGCGATCTCACTATGACGAGACTAAGTTAGGCCGAAAGAATTATGCCGCTCGATTCTTGGTACACCAAAGACACAGGAACGAATTTGAATGCTTCTTGGGTTCGACTCGAACACCTCGAAAAATATTTAAAACTAGTCGACCTTATAACATGTTCATGACTTAGAATATTTGGGTGGTAGTATATATTTGTGTATGAGTATAACCGATTGCATGCATGGTTTATATAGAAGATTTAGAGCGGATACATGCAAGCATACTCGGTCCAAAGTGAGGAAATGATGAGTAGTTGGAGTGTCAAAGTGTCGAAAATGATGAGGGGCATAATGTATGAATTGTTCTTGGGCAGTTCGAACAAAAAGAGAGCAAACAAAAGGAATTTATGAGATTTGTCTTGACTCTATTGGTTGCATTAAAATGTCAATGATTCTTAACGTGAATGTCTTGAAGAATAGCTTGAGTGTGTAAGTAATACAAATGATGAAATGGTTTGTGGATTTTGTTTTGGCCGACGCTCACAACCAATCAACAAGAGGACAAAATGAGTTTTGGGTTTGATAAGTTGCTCGTTGGAGGCTAAGATGGGTCAAGCAACATCTTAAACGAGACTAAATGTCACTTGTGACTCGTTTGGGGTGTCGAACGAAGTGGTATATTAGGCAAGTTGTGATTTTTGAGTTGTGTTGATAAATATTCAACTCGTGTAGGTAGAGCTTAGTTTGGTCGACATTTGCGACTTCGATAGGTCGAGCAAAATGAAATAGGTTATCATTTATGAATCGTGGCTATGCGTAGAATCGAAAGGTGTAAAAATATTATTATGTTGTTAAGGAAAGTTTCGAATAAAATGGGTAAAGCAAACCGAGTTTAACAAAAAAAAAAAAAAAAAGTTATATTAGTTGGGTTGTTTCATGGGCTCGTTTGGTGGGCTAGCTTAAGAGAAGAAAAGAAAATACTTAGGGTCCGGTTGTTGTGTTGGGTTTTGCCGAAATGTTGGGCCGAGGCCCAATGACTCTAGTGGTCCATTTGGGTATTGGGTCGAGGCCCAATGTAGTTACTGAGTGTTTGTGGAAATTTTTCGTGAACTCGGGATTGTATTTGGTCACATTCGATTAATTGTCGAAACGTATATATATATATATAGACGTTAAGTATTAAACGTTAATGTTTTATATAATTCGCGATTTTTAGACTATCAAGGCTCGTGTGTAAGCATCGTTTCTAGGTAATCTGTAGTCACAAGTATCGTTGTGATTTAAATAGTGTAGCATAGATAACAAAAGAAATTTTGTTACTAGTAGAAAGGGTTATTAAATAACGTAATGATTTATTAATCGTTTATTAGCATCTACTATTCATAGGGAAAATTACGGGAGGTTACAATAACCCATTAAGGGTTGAGGTGTTGGTGATAGTGAAGGTGATGATGTGTTGCTCCCAAGTTCAAAGGGAGTGTTTGGTGAAAGGGTGAAGGTGAGAGTTAGAGGTTGTGGTGATGTTGAAAGTGATGGGGGTGTTGTGTTAGTTCCGAATTCAAGGGAAGTTGATGATGATGAGTTGAGTGCTAAGGCTAAAGGTTGAATGGGACTAGGTTGAGATGTGTGTGTGTTGGTTCTTGTTGTGGAGGATGAGGATGTTGGTTTGTTAGAGGTTGCCTTGGATGGAGCTAGGGGTGTAGTGAAGGAAGATGATGATTTGGTAGAGGTTATAGGTGTATGGGTTTCATCTTCATCATCCAAGGTGAGATCAATAAGGGGAATGTCATTGTTGATAGGTTTAGTTGATGATTGAGGTGTGTCAATACTCTTGATCCATTGATCAACTAGAGTAGTTTGGTTGGATGGTTTGATGTTGAATCTAGGTTTCTTGAATACTCTTGATCCCATGATGGTTGTGTGGTGAGTGTGAAGGTGTAAGGATGGGTGTAAGGATGGCAATGCATAATGTTAGCTTAAATAGCCAAATCATAAGCATGCAAGTTTGAAATGTTGGATTTGGGGATTTGGGTGCATGGGAATCAGGTTATGGTTGCAGTTTTTCAGGGAAAAGAAGTCAAAAAGTGGAAGAGAATAGCAGTTTTCGTCTTCTAGAGGCACGACACCATTAAAGGTGCTACGGCACCATTAAATTTAGTGGAGCCGTGGCCTATTTAATGGAGCCGTGGGCTCTTTTGACCTTCTTTCCAGGTCTACAGGTTTTAGGCAGCCTAAATGGGGAAATTTCTGGGGAATCCATTGGCTGCAAATCTCAAAGCCTCAAATTACTAAACACATAGAATTCCTAAAGCTAGTTTCAACTAGCAACTAACATGATCATGTGATCATCTATGTATTTAGGCAACTATTAAGCATGCATGAATTCAAGCATTTTTAACATCTAGTGCATGTAATAAAATAAGCTAACATGCATGATTTAGGCAAGATAAACCAACATGAGGATTAATTAACAAGAGAATTAATCATGTTCAAGTGTTAAAAGGAAACACATCAAGCTAGTTAATGTATTAAGCAACAATGCCACAAACTATTAGTAGTATTTTAATCATAATACTTATATGAGTAAACTCCAAAATACATCCCCGTGGTTTGCCAAATTTCGCACCATACATCCAAATCTTTTTTTTCTAACATATACATCCACCGTTAGTAAAAGTTAAACACAATACATCCACGAGGACGAACGGTGCAAACCATTTCTCCGTTATCTCCTAACGAGATAGAAAATGTTTGCACCGTTAGTCCTATGGGTTAAGTCTATTTGCACCGTTAGTCCTTTGTTACGTTTTCGTCCGCTTTTTTTACGTTTTCGTCTGCTTTTTTACTTTTTCGTCCCATTTTTTACGTTTTCGTCCGATTTTTTCGTTTTCGTCCGATTTTTTACGTTTTCGTCTGCTTTTTTACGTTTTCGTCCGATTTTTTACGTTTTCGTCCGATTTTTTTTCGTTTTCGTCCGATTTTTTACGTTTTCGTCTGATTTTTTACGTTTTCGTCTGTTTTTTTACGTTTTCGTCTCTTTTTTTACGTTTTCGTCTGATTTTTTACATTTTCGTCTGTTTTTTTACGTTTTCATCCATTTTTATACGTTTTCGTCCGCTTTTTTACGTTTTCGTCTGATTTTTTACGTTTTCGTCCGATTTTTTACATTTTCGTCTGATTTTTTTCGTTTTCATCTGTTTTTTTTTACGTTTTCGTCTGTTTTTTTTTACGTTTTCGTCCGATTTTTTACGTTTTCGTCCCTTATTTTATGTTTTCGTCTGTTTTTTTTACGTTTTCGTCCGATTTTTTACATTTTCGTCTGTTTTTTTACGTTTTCATCCATTTTTATACGTTTTCGTCCTATTTTTTACGTTTTCGTTCGATTTTTCATTTTCGTCGTTCGATTTTTACGTTTTCGTCTATTTTTTTTACGTTTTCGTCAGTTTTTTTACGTTTTCGTCTGTTATTTTTTTCGTTTTCGTCTGATTTTTTACGTTTTCGTCTGATTTTTTTATATTTTCATCTATTTTTTTACGTTTTCGTCCGCTTTTTTACGTTTGATTATCAATTTTTAATTATGATTTCGATTATCTTGTCTACTCTGAATAATCTTTGCTTATCATTTGTTATGCAAGGCTAAGCCTTTTGTGCTTGCATTGTTATGAACCTTTTTGATTTTATGATACAAGTTATTTAGTTTATTTAATGTGTGTTTTGGATGATTTATGTGCTGTTATAGACATACGCCGTTGCGTAGACCATAGCTACCTGTTGATTATAGTTGTTTAGTAAACGATAACCAAGTGAATGACACCAATATGAATCATTAACCTACCTTGGCAAGTAGGATAGTGGTGGACATGATACACCGATAACCAATGGCGTACACGAGGTTAAAAGTGGTAGACAATAGGGTTTAACATTTAGTAGCGACATTGGCGATTGACCGAAAACGTAAAAAAATGGACGAAAACGAAAAAAATGGGACAAAAACGAAAAAAATTGAACAAAAACGTAAAAAAACAGACGAAAACGTAAAAAATTGGCAAAAACGTAAAAAATCGGGCGAAAACGTAAAAAATCAGACGAAAACGTATAAAAGCGGACGAAAACATAAAAAAAATGGATGAAAACATAAAAAAACAGACGAAAATGTAAAAAATCGGATGAAAACGTAAAAAATCAGACAAAAACGTAAAAAACAGACGAAAACGCAAAAAAAAATAGACGAAAACGAAAAAAATCGGACGAAAACAAAAAAAATCAGACGAAAACGTAAAAAATCGGACGAAAACGTAAAAAAACAGACGAAAATATAAAAATTCGTACGAAAACGTAAAAAGGCAGACGAAAACGTAAAAAAGCGGACGAAAACGTAAAAAAATGGATGAAAACGTAAAAAAACAGACGAAAATGTAAAAAATCGGACGAAAACGTAAAAAACAGACGAAAACGTATAAAATCGGACGAAAACGTAAAAAAGTGGACGAAAACGAAAAAAATCAGACGAAAACGTAAAATAACAGACGAAAACGTAAAAAATCAGACGAAAACGATAAAAATCGGACGAAAACGTAAAAAATCAGACGAAAACGTTAAAAAACAGACGAAAACGTAAAAAAGCGGACGAAAACGTAACAAAGGACTAACGGTGCAAATAGACTTAACCCATAGGACTAACGGTGCAAACATTTTCTATCTCGTTAGGAGATAACGGAGAAATGGTTTGCACCGTTCGTCCTCGTGGATGTATTGTGTTTAACTTTTACTAACGGTGGATGTATATGTTAGAAAAAAAAGATTTGGATGTATGGTGTGAAATTTGGCAAACCACGGGGACGTATTTTGGAGTTTACTCTACCTATATTAATAATACTACTTAGGTTATTTCCATCTAATCCTTTCTTTTCCCCAACTTCTTAATTTTGTTCCCAAGCCCTTTGATCGCCTTGCCGATGGACTTGAATCCCCCGATAGTTTGCTCATGCATCTCCACTTGTCTATTATACATTGTGGTTTGCCTTCTCATCACGTGGGATTGGTTGACCATCCCATTTTCGAGGTCGTTTGTTCGTCGAAATGATGAGGTGTCAAGGTTGTCAAAGAAGGTGTCGGGATAGGGAGTATTAGGATGAGACGTTCCTTCTTTGTTCACCTCATCATCATCCTCATCCATGGGTTGAGAGGACAAACTGTGACCGAATGAGGAGGAAGAATGGGGAATATCGGAGGTGGATTTACGACCACGTGTGGACCCTTTGTCCTTACGTTGCTTTGTGCGACGTCGTGGTCCACCAAGAGGTTTCTTAACCGGATTGACTAGGACATAGTCGACATCATTGAGAGATGGGTAGGTTTGTATAACCCACCTGAATAAACGAGTAAGCAACATGTCGTATGGCATGAGCTCATCGGAACGACGATGAATACTGGCCATCCGTTTGACCATGTAGTATGCGAGGTTGTAAGTTTCCTCGATACTAAGACAGTAGAGCATGTGGGCAAGACTTGCCGGAACGTGATCACGGTTGCCTGCAAGGCTTAACGCGTTCTCACGCAGAAGAAGTTCCCAATTTCTGATATCGGGACGGAGCTCTTTGAGGTATATTTTGTTTGGGTCGAGGTAGACAATGGAACCATCACGTTTTTGATACGTGTTGGTGACTCGAGGGATTTGGATTACTTGTTTAATTACTTCAATGTCGGGAACTTCGGTACAATAGGCACCTTCGTTCTCAAGATTGTAGTAAAGAGACTCTAGAGAATGGTCTTTAGTGAATGCACACTGACCATATGAGGGAATACCGAGAATGTGACCAATCTCGGTGACAGACAAGATGATATTTTGGTGTCGAATCCAAAAATCAAGAAAGACGTTTCCGTCAAGATCGGTGTAGGTACGGACACGACTATAGAACTTGAGAATGAAACGAGGACAGACTTGATCGTTTATTTTGAATAAACAATCGAACTCGATAGAAGGGAAACAGGCACTGATGTTGTCTGTCGTGACATAGAGTGCATCGACTACACGCCCTTCGTGTATGTATCGATTTTGGACTTTTGCGAGATAAGCTCTTTGCTCATCAGGAATGTTTAGATTTTCAAGAGTACTAAGAATGTATTGTTTGGTATCTTGATAATCATTTCGAGGCATCGTTATCTACAAAAAAATATTTTTGTATATGTTAGTTCGTTGCATTTTAATGATTACACTTTTAGTGTGTGTGCCTAAATGCAAACAATGTGGAGGTGCGGCAATCTCGACTCTAAAATTATCCTAAAGAGATTACCCAAACGCTCCTATCTTCACTTTTGCTCAATCAAATATGTCGAACAATACATATCAATTATGTACTTCGAGCCATATTTGAGAGTTCATGTATGCATGCAAAAACGTTTTTAATTTGCATCAACAATGCATGAAAAATATTTCATGATCCTAGACTTGTGAAGTTTTTCGAAAAATGATCGAATTGGGGTGTTTGGCAAATGCCTCAACATGGCGCCAACAAGCTTTAAGATTGAAAAGCTTTAATGCAGAACGTTCCTAATCCAATTTTAATCATCCTAAACATGATTCCATTGCAAATAATCAATCATAATCCGAATTTAGTGATTAATTTCGGATTAGGTATTGCAACATAAATGGGTTTTTGGAAATCCTAGGTTTAGGGAATCATGTGAATGCTACATTGTCTAATCCTAGTCTTAATTTCACAAGGGTTCAATTAATTTTGAAAATCCCCAATTCGGATTTATACTCAAGAACAAACCCTAGACTCAAATTAAATGAAATTAAGAGTGATTTACTTACAATTAGTGATGTTGTGATTAGGATTTGTTGATTCCAATGCCTCAATCTTGATTTGCAAGAGTTTAGTTGAATTAAGATGTTATGGTTCGGTTTTGAGAGCAAGTGAAAGTGTTTTTGGATGTGTTTGGAAAGTCTGTGCAGAAGAAAGAAGAATGGGCGCGTTTTTCAGATGCACGGCTCCACGGTTCCACTAAACATTAGTGGAGCCGTGGCTCTTTAGTGGAGCCGTATGTCTGATGGTCTAGTTTTTCTTCTGTTTTGACTTTTGGCTGATTAATCTTACTTATTTAGTAAGACTTTTTGACACGAGGAAAAATTTTATACCTAATAAACTTTTTGACGAAAGATGATTAAATGGGATGACCGGAAATGACCTTAGTGTTTTCGAGGAAATTGACTAAGTTGTCATTGGATGAGGATTTACTTCTAGTATTTCCCGTGAAATAAATAGAAGTTATGAGTTGTGTTTAGGAGGATGACTATAATATTTCCCATGAAATATTTAATTAGTCGGAGTACGCGACACAAGGAATGACTTGATATTTCCCGTGAAATATTCATGAGTCATGTGACGAGTGAAAATATGACTAAAAAAGTCACGGGCGATTTGTAGAGAATGACTTCAATGTTTCCCGCGAAACTTTCGAGAGGTCATAGAAGGGATGAAAGGTTATGAGGTATGACGTGACGGATGACTTTAATATTTCCGAAGGAATATTCAAATAGTCATGAGCGGGATGAGAGGAATGACTTGAAAAGTCATATGACGAGATGCGAGGAATGACGTTAATATTTCCAGTGAAATATTAAGAAGTCATGAGATGAGGTTTAGGGAATGACTTGACATTTCCGATGAAATATTCAAGAGTCATGAGTCGAGAATAAGATGGATGTGTGAGATGACTTCAATATTTCCGGAGAAATATTCAAATAGTCATAAGAGGGGATGAAAGGTTATAAGGTATGACGCGAGGGATGACTTTAATATTTCCATAGAAATATTGAAATAGTCATGAGCGGGATATGAGGAATGACTTGAAAAGTCATATGATGGGACGTGAGGGATGACATTAATATTTCCAATGGATTATTAAGAGGTCATTTGACGAGAATGTAAAGGTTAAGGTGAGAAGAGATACTTTTCAAAGAAAAGATTTCTCTTTCGACGTTATCATGACGGAGGAGATGTCTTTCCGCGGGGAGATGACGTACTTCGACAAGCTTCGTTCATGAGCAAACTATAGGGTTCCCGGACAAGTCTAATGGCATCTTGACTGCTACTCTTCACAGGGAGTTGTCTCATCTATAGTGTTTGTTGTCATGCCTTTCCGGCGCTTGCGTACTCGGCTTCGGTCGTGGAAATAGCAAGAGTAGTTTGTTTCTTGGGGAACCAAGAAGTTTGTTAACAAACCTATGAAGGTACAAACATTGCTCTTTATGCCTCAATCCATATCAACTCTCGCATTATCAGAGTTGGTATAAAAACATTTTCTACAACCGTCTCCTTGAGATATCGTAGTCTCAAGTGTGTAGTATCTTCAATGCATCGTATGATACATTGAACACTTTGATGTAAGAAGTTTTGGGACACTTCTTACAAGTGGGCACAAAGCCAACACTATTCATGATAATGGACCTACTTGCCGTTAGGTAAACTACTTTACCTATTGTGCCCCTAACCTAGTTATATCCGTGTACTCACCTTCATCGTCTCTTGTGATATTCGTTATCACGGATATGGGCATTAGTATAGATTAGTATTTGTCTAATCTAAGTATCTTATACATATATAGTATACATAGGTTTATGTGGATACTTTCTTTAGGTTGAGTTATCTACGGGCCAGGGAAGAAACTTAATTCACTCATCATTTTCGTTTCAAACTTGTCACGCATGATCTTGAAGCGATCATCGAATATTTCTGGACAAGTTGAGTTCGTAATGATGAATTGTGAATTTCTGTTTCTTTATGACAGTGCCTACCAAGTTAGATTCTAACACTACTACATGCTTAGCATTTCTATCAACAAGGGTGTTTTAAGAAAGCGTACCTGTGCCTGAGGTGTTTGCTCTTAAAACTAGAAGACTAGGGTACCTTTGTTGAATGTTAAGCATGAAAGACACGACTTGACTATTGCGTCACCGGATTTGCTTGATAACGCATCATACTCCTTTTGTTAGACTCCAAAGTTTATTTACACTCATGTTTTCCTAGCAAAACAAATGTTCAAACATCTGGTCCCCAATATCTCATGGGTCCAAAGTTGTTAGAGTTAAACATCCTACGCATTTGTTGCGTTAGTTTAGGATGTGAGAATGGAGGACACATTTCCCATGGTAAGTAACTTTGTGGTGGACGATCATTCCAAGTTACGGGAAAGTTACTTGGATGATTTTGCCTTCTAAAGTTACCTCTCGGTAGAGGAGTTCTAGACCGAGGTTTTGGAGAGTTTACCTTTCTAGGTGGAGGAGTAGTTGACCTAGCGTCACGCTTTACAAATCCATGTTCGGGAGATGACAATGGTTTGTTAAAGCCTTTGGTTTCCTCTCTACTTGGAGTAGACATTTTAGTTCTATTTACTACTACGTGACTTGGTTTAGGACTTAAGTTACTTTTAAGAATTGACCCAGTTTTGTCCTCAGCACCACACGGTACCACTAAATTTAGTGGTGCCGTCTGTACCTTTAATGGTGCCGTCACCTTCAGACATGGACTTTTCAGGCATTACAAATTTTACTTGTTTAGTACCACTTGTAGAAGCCTGATTTGGGCATTACAAATTTTACTTGTTTAGTACCACTTGTAGAAGCCTGATTTGGGTCAAGTATATCATTAAGCTTTTTAGTTCCTTCATCAAACTTAATGATTCTTAAAGCATTTTCTTTAAGTTTTTCATTTTCTACTTGAAGACTAATACATGACCCGCATCCTACGTCTACTTCCTTGTTTTTCTCAAGTCTCTTGACTTGATCATTTAGTTCTAAGACTTGAAGTTCTAGTTCTTTTAATTTTAATTTTAGCTTTGTGTTTCTACCTAAGATCTTAGTACTAACTACGCATAGTTTGTTGTATTCGTCATGTAATTCACTGTCATCTACTAACGAATTATTATCGCTATAATAAGAAGAGTCGGAATGTAACTCGTTAGAAGCTTGAGCCATTAGGCACGTTTCATCGTTAGGCTTCTTCTCTTCTTCTTCACCGCTATCACTCCAAGAACCTCCTACAAAGGCTCTTTGGTTGTTGGATTTTGGTGGCTTAGGACATTCTCCTATGAAGTGATTAGGATCTCCGCATCTAAAGCATCTCCTATCACTTGTCCCTTTTCTTTCATCATGATTTCTTTGGGATGACTTCTTCTCATCGCGAGATTGTCTAGGAAATCTACCTTTTCTCCTAAAGAACTTTCTAAAGTTCCTAACGGCTAGTGCGTACTCTTCATCTTCACTACCGGAACTCGAATATTCCTCATCACTAGACTCCTTCTTGGCTTTTAATGCTAGAGATCTAACTCTCTCGCTTTTGCCTTTGACAATGTCGGAATCCTTCTTGATAATCATCTCGTGAACTTTCAAATTTCCTATAAGTTCATCGAGTGACAATGCTGCCAAGTCCTTTGACTCTTCTATGGCGGTGACCTTTGCTCTCCATTTAGGATGTAGAGCTCTAAGAAACTTCCTAACATAGTTCTTACTAGAATAACCTTCATCAAGAGCTTTAAGACTAGTGATAATAGTATTAAATCTTGCAAAAGCATTATCTATTGACTCATCCTCCGAAATGGAGAATTGTTCATATTGTTGAACAAGAAGATCTATCTTGTTCTCTTTGACTTGGTTATTACCTTGGTGAGTGACTAACAAGGTTTTCCAAATATCTTTTGCCGTATTACACATGAAAATTCTTTCAAACTCCTTTTTAGGCAAAGCATTATAAATCATCATTTTAGCCTCATTATTTTTGGCTAATTTCCTTTTTAGTTCATCACTTTGTTTATCATAAGAAACTATTTCATCCTTTTTAGTTTCCGGATTCTTTTGAATAGGTTGAAAGTCACCCTCGGTAATAACATGTCAAAGATCAATGTCTTTTGATTTCACATACGTTTCGAATCTTGTTTTCCAATAAATAAAACAATCGGTTTCGAAAAGTGGTGGTCTTTACATAGATTGCTGATTTAGGTCAATTATAGTCTAAGGAATTGCACAAGAAATATGCAAAACCCGAGTCGTTTGTCCCGACGAAGATTGAATGGAATTTGTGTTCCCGGGACGTGATTCGTGAAGTGAATGTGAAAAAGAGTGATATTTGAGATTTTGGCAAATTACACTACAAAAGGAAACTTAAACGCGAACTAAGGTACGGGGAATCAAATAAAGGCACAAATAAACAAATTAAAGGCAAAGGAAATTCAAATAACGCAAATCTCGGGCTATTCCCGAGATTTATAAAACTATAGTGAAAGGCAAGGACTAAAAAAATGAAAAGATGCAAAGCTAAGGGACTAAATATGCAATTTCTAGAAACTATTAAAAACAAGCAGTCATGCAGCAAACATTTTAACAGAATAAGCAACTCTAAGCACCCTACTTGCAGATCGAATAAAGCACTCAAATAAGCTCCAAATTGGAATCTAAAAGCTGTTCTAAAAAGCTAGTACTACTGGCTTTAAGAAAACTCAAAAGCCCCAAATTCTAACCATGATTCCTAACCTAAATGATACTAAGTTCAGATGGCTGAAAACAAGTATGCAAGTGAACTTGATGCAATATTTGACTATTGAAATGCCTAAGAACTTTAACTAATCTGAATATAAATGTTGGGAATAAAATGAACAAAGTCAAAGAGCCTGCCAAGATGATGAAGAGCCTGCTAGTTGATTTTGTTATGTACGAAGATGTTCTACCAGTACCTTCTGGGTAGAAGGTACTGCTAGCTAATGAAGAGCCTGCCAAGCTTCTGTTTTGTCGATTAGATATTTTGTAATAGATATTTAGTTGAATTATTAGTCTTTGTACATTGTTATACGTTATGTAGAAGTAGAATAGTCTTCTGTGGTGACAGAAGAATATATCAGAGTGTACATGGGTAGTTGTATTTAATTGTAGGCGCCATAATAGTCAAAGTATAGTATTATATTCATCTACTTGACAACATGTAATAAGATATCCTTATCTTATAAAAGGATATCTTAGTCACTTCTTCATGCATGTATCTTCACAAACCAAATAACCAAAAACAAACTATCTCTCAAGTAACTTAGTTACTTCGAATCACAAATCCTTTTTACAATCTTTGATTCAAGATTACTTTGTAATCCCGGTGATACTTAGATCATCCGTATTATTTCATCAATAATATTGAATCGTTTTGTGTTAACCAAAGTTGTGATTATTTGTTCATTGCATTCTCTCATTTACTCAAACTCACCATCTTGTGTTCTTTTAAAGTGTGTTGTAGTAGATTCCGCATGCTAAACACATTCAATACATAAATATCTCAATCAAGAACAAACAAAACGTTCCACAAGTGGTATCAGAGCTAGGCTTGATATTTACTAATTTAAAAGAAAAATGGATGTTGAACATATTCAGACAAATGTTGCAGCTAAACTTCCATTACTGAAACAAAATGAGTTTGAAATGTGGCGACTCAGGGTTGAACAATACTTTCAAGTGCAGGATTATGCACTTTGGGAGATTATTGAACAAGGCAATTCATTTAAACCCCAAATCACCACATCAACAGTAAATGATGCTCTTGTATCAACAATACAAAACCAACCATCAAATGCAGATGAAAGAATTCAGAAGAAAAATGATCTCAAGGCAAGGAGTATGTTACTGATGACTATTCCAAATGATCAACTTCTGATTTTCAACAAATACAAAGATGCCAAAACCCTCTTTGAAGCTATTGTGGCTAGGTTTGGTGGTAATGATGCTACCAAGAAAACACAAAAGACACTTCTCAAACAACAATTTGAGAACTTCACAGCCACAACCAATGAGTCTTTGGACAGTATGTTCAATAGACTTCAGAAGCTTGCAAGTCAGTTAGCCATCCATGAAGTGATGATAACTCAAGAAGATCTAAACTCTAAATTTCTTAGGAGTTTACCTTCAGAATGGTCTATGCATGTCATTGTATGGAAGAACAAGTCAGATATTGACCAGATGAGTCTCAATGATCTCTACAACAATTTCAAGATTGTAGAACATGAAGTCAAGAAGACTACTGGGTCAAGCTCAGGAAATATGGCATTTGTTTCATCCCCAAACATCTCAAAGGTTGATCATAAAGACAAAGGTGGCAGAGAAGAAGGTACTGCTAACACAACCTTTGGTACTGCTAATACTTCTAGTAGCACCAAGTCCATTTTGGATGAAACAATTGGGTGTGCTTTTCTTACATCTCAACACAATGGGTCTGTATTAACATTTGAAGACCTTCAAGAGATTCATCCTGATGATCTTGAAGTAATGGACCTAAAGTGGCAACTTTCACTTTTAAGCATTAGAGCTAAGCAGTTGATGATGAGGACTGGCAAGAAGATACTGATAGATGGAAGTGAGCCTGCTGGCTATGATAAGTCAAAGGTGGAGTGTTACAACTGCCACATGAAAGGTCACTACTCTAGAGAGTGTAGAAGACCTAAGAGGCAGGATGACAGAGGTAGAGGGTTTGACAATAGAAACCAAGGAAGCTTTGAGAAGAAAGGAAGCTTTGAAAGCAAGAGTAAGGTTGTTGAAGTTGCTGAGCCAAAAGCAATGGTTGCTATAGATGGCATGGGTTTTGACTGGAGTTTCATGGGTGAAGATGAGTCAACTTCTGATGAATTGGCTTTGATGGCATTCTCCACCCCTGAGGTACAAATTATCAAATGTCCTAATGATTGTGAATCTTTTAAAGAATTAAAAATCATAAGTAAAGCTTATGATACAGAAGTATTAGAACATAGAAAAACCATTCAAACCTTATTTGACCATAAGTGTGGTATGTCCAAGCTAGAAAAACAAATCACTCACTATAGAGAAAATGAACTTACCTTTACTGATGCTAAAAATGCTCTTCAAAGACAAATATTTTTGAAAGATATAGAAATAGAAATGGTAAGGACAGAGTGCACTAAAGTGACATTAGCTAGAGACAATATTCAACTGACTGTTACTAAATTGGAAAATGCTTCTGAGTGTACTAAAAGTATAGTAGAGAATCAGTTGAATAAGAGGATAAAATCAGGGATAGGATACAACAAATGTCCACCTCCTTATAGAGGAATTCCTTGTCCACAAAGTAGTGATCTTGCTGCATCAGGTTTACATGAATTTGTTGCAAAACCATTAGCTAAACCTGTAGTGATAGGTGAACCTTCTGAGAGTGCTAAGAATGTCTCACTCTCCAAGGTGCTCACTGAGAAGAGACCAGATGTCCTAATTATTGAGGATTGGGTATCTGATGATGATGAAGATGAGACTATTCCTATTAAAGGAATCAAAGTAGGACCATCCAGTCCTAAGAAAGTAGAAGTTAAAGCTAAAGCCAAAACTGTTTTGAAGACAGTTGAAAGTTGTAAAAAATGTAATAACAAACCTAGGGGAAGCCAAAGAAATTGGAACAACCTTAAATCACAACAATTAGGTGATGACTTTGTTATGTTTAATAAAGCTTGTTATTATTGTGGTAGCTTTAATCATCTTCATGCTTATTGTAATAAATGGGTTTCTGGGAGTAAATCAAAAGCTAAAACAAATGTTACTCAACCCAGAAAAAGTTTTGTTAAGTCTAACACTACAAAAGATAATCATACTGTTAGACAACATAAGCCTGTTATTACAAAATCAACTGAAAAGGGTACAAGAAACACTTTCAAAAGTGTACCAAAAGTTGAGAAGAATCCTATTCAAAAGATAAATGTGGTCAAAACAAAAGTTTGGAGTCCAAAAACCAAAGGTCCTGCTAGACCAAAAGGTCCTGCTAGACTAAATGGTACTGCCAAAATTGGTATTGCCAAAATTGGTACTGATAGACCAAAGACCACACAATGGATTAGAAGGGAAAGTGCTGTTAAGGCCTCAGCATGTTGGATTTGGAAACCAATCCAATCAAAAGGTGCATCAACAATCCTGAAAAGGTTTGACTTCATTGATGCAAGAGGCAAACCCAAGTCTGTCATGGCTTGGGTACCCCAAGGAAACTAATGTGTTTATTCATGTGCAGGAACATTCAACTGATAGTGAAGATCAAGGGTATGTTGATAGTGGGTGTTCCAGGCAACATGTCATTCCTCTCAGATTTCAAAACATTTGATGGAGGATATGTTACCTTTGGGGGAGGAATTAAAGGAAAGATTACTGGTAAAGGTACTATCAAAACCAGTAAAATAGATTTTGAAAATGTGTATTTTGTGAAAGAACTTCAGTTTAATCTTCTTAGTGTCTCACAAATGTGTGACAAAAAGAACAATGTTCTATTTACTGACAATGGATGTATGGTTCTTTCTTCTGATTTTAAGATGCCTGATGAAAGTCAGATCCTTCTTAAAATTCCAAAAAGGAACAATATGTATAGTGTCAATTTAAAGAACATTGATCCCAAAGAAGGTTTAACTTGTTTGATAGCAAAGGCCTCATTGGATGAATCTATGCTTTGGCATAGAAGGCTTGGTCATGTAAACTTTAAAACAATCAACACTATTGCAAAATATGATTTAGTAAGAGGTTTACCCAAAAAGATTTTCCAAAACGACCAAACTTGTGTTGACTGTCTAAAAGGCAAACAACATAGAGCTTCTTGTAAGCCCAAGACCCAAAACTCTATTTCTCAGGCTTTACATATGCTTCATATGGATCTCTTTGGTCCTACTAATGTGTGTAGCTTGAATGGAAAGAAATATTGTCTGGTTGTTACTGATGACTATAGCAGATTTTCATGGGTTTTCTTCTTAAGATCTAAACATGAAACTAGTGAGATACTTAAAACCTATATCACTGAGGTAGAAAACCAATCTGATAAGAAAGTCAAAATCATCAGGTGTGACAATGGGACAGAGTTCAAGAATAGAGTTATGGATGACTTTTGCAAGGAAAAAGGCATAAAAAGAGAGTTTAGTGTAGCTAGAACACCTCAGCAAAATGGAGTAGCAGAAAGAAAGAATAGAACACTTATAGAGGCTGCTAGAACTATGTTAGTAGACTCTAAGTTGCCTATTTCATTTTGGGCTGAAGCAGTTGGTACTGCTTGTTATGTACAAAACAGGGTTCTTGTGACAAAACCACATAGAAAAACACCTTATGAACTTTTCTTTGGTAGAAAACCATCTTTAAGTTTTATGAGACCTTTTGGTTGTCAGGTTACTATTCTCAATACCAAAGATCATTTAGGCAAATTTGATGGAAAAGCAGATGTTGGCTTTTTGATAGGGTATTCCTTGCAAAGTAAGGCCTATAGAGTGTTTAACACATGCACTAGGCTAGTTGAAGAGAATCTTCACATAGAGTTTCAAGAGAAACTTACAAATGTGAAAGGAGTTGGACCAGATTGGATGTTTGATGTTGATAGGCTTTCAGAATCTATGAATTATGTGCCTGTTACAGGTACAAATGCTAATGAAAATGCAGGTTCTGAAGAAAATGTTGAAATTCCTAAAAATCAAGATTTCATCTGGATGCCAATTTGGAAAAGTATGGATCTATCTTCAAATGAAGAAGGACCTTCAAACACAACAAAAGAAGGCAATGAAGAAGATCAAGGAACTCAGAATCAAGAGAATCAAGAGAGTGGTGCTAATGACAATGGTACTGCCAGTTCTTCAGATGGTCCTGCTAGTACAAGTATTGGTACTGCTGAGCCATTGAATGTTCAAATAGATGATTCTTTTCAAGAAGAAGTTGGGATTAGCAATCTTCCAACTACATATGAAGTTCCTAAAACACCAAACACTAGAATTCTCAAAGATCACTCAACTGATGATGTGATTGGAAGCATAACTTCTGGTGTTAGAACAAGATCTCAAGTTGGTTTATCTCAAGTCTTATCCTCAGATGAAGAAGGGTTAATCTCCTCTCTTTATGAAGAAAAGAATAATGATAATTCCAATATATGCCTGTTTTCATGTTTTCTATCTCAGGCTGAACCCAAAAACATAAACAAAGCTTTAGATGATGCAAGTTGGGTGGAAGCTATGCAAGAAGAGCTTCTCCAATTCAAGATTCAGAAGGTTTGGATATTGGTTGATTTACCCAGAGGTCATAGGGCAATTGGAACCAAATGGGTGTTCAGAAACAAGAAGGATGAAAGGGGTATAGTGATCAGGAACAAGGCTAGATTGGTAGCACAAGGATATACTCAAGAGGAAGGGGTAGATTATGAAGAAGTGTTTGCTCCAGTTGCAAGACTTGAAGCAATTAGGCTTTTCTTAGCCTATGCTTCATTCATAGGCTTCACTGTCTATCAAATGGATGTTAAGAGTGCATTTTTGTATGGTGAAATTGAAGAACCAGTATATGTATCTCAACCTCCAGGCTTCATTGATGCTGAGTATCCAGATAAAGTTTACAAAGTTACCAAGGCTTTGTATGGTCTACATCAAGCTCCAAGGGCATGGTATGAAACATTGGCTTGTTTTCTACTAGAAAGTGGATTCCAAAGAGGCAGGATTGATCCAACTTTGTTCATCAAAAGGACAAAGAAAGACATCTTGTTAGTGCAGATTTATGTTGATGACATAATCTTTGGATCAACAAACCAAGGCTTGTGTGTAGAATTTGAAAAACTTATGCACAGTAAGTTTGAGATGAGTTCCATGGGGGAACTTACTTTCTTTTTAGGTCTCCAAGTGAAACAATCCAAAGAAGGCATATTTATCAGCCAAGATAAGTATGTAGCAGAGATCCTAAGAAAATTCAATTTTGCTGATTCTAAGGTTGCAAGTACACCAATGGATCCAGACAAAGGGCTAATCAAAGATGCTGATGGAGAAGATATGGATTTGCACAATTATAGGTCTATGATTGGATCTTTGATGTATCTTACATCATCAAGACCAGATATCATGTTCTCAGTATGTGTGTGTGCAAGGTTTCAAATACATCCCAAGATCTCTCATCTCACAGCAGTCAAAAGAATCTTTAGATATCTTAAGGGTCAACCTAGGTTGGGTCTTTGGTATCCAAGGGAATCATCTTTTGAATTGATGGCTTATTCGGATAGTGACTATGCTGGTGCAACACTAGACAGAAAATCCACAACTGGTGGATGTCAATTTCTTGGTTGCAGACTAATCTCCTGGCAATGCAAGAAACAAACAATGGTGGCCAACTCTACAACTGAAGCAGAATATGTTGCTGGTGCAAGTTGTTGTGGGCAAGTTATTTGGATCCAAAATCAAATGCTTGACTATGGGTACAATTTTCTTAACACCATTATTTATATTGACAATAGCAGTACTATTTGTATCATTAAAAACCCAGTTCAACACTCAAAAACAAAACATATTGAAATCAGACACCATTTCATAAGGGATTGCAATGAGAAAAGGTTAATTCAAGTTGTTAAAATTGATTCTGAAAAGAATTATGCAGACCTTCTCACCAAAGCTTTTGATTTAGGTAGATTCAAATATCTTGTAGGAGGTATTGGAATGATAAATCTTTGAAAATTATATGTTTTTGTTCATAATATTAACTGGTATTGGATTTTAAACATGGTACTGCTAGTTAGTCAAAAGGTCCTGTTAGTTCATAATTGGTCCTGCTGATACAAAATTGCTATGTTTTGTTCATTTAAAGGCTTGAATACTTAAAATGTTATAGATCAAGTGTTCTACACTTTGTTCTTTTGGTTTGCAACTAACACATTTCAGGTTGATAACAAAACAAGAGTTCTTTCAAACAAAAGGGGCAACAAAAGTTTTATTCATTTCAGGAGAAATAACAATCTCAGGGGAGGAATTAATAGCCCAGAATGGAAGAAAGACCAATTTATGAAAAGACAAGAGCATACAAGATGATGCAGAGTTGAAAAAGAGATAGTTAGATCACATATCTAGAAGGGATGAAGCATTTCTCAAGGAGAAAGTTCTATCTAGATCAAACTAAGAAATGTTTTCAACTCAAAGGCATGCTATTAGATGATTTCACTTGTTGAGCCAATCATCCAAGATACACAGCATCAATGCCTGATTCAAATTTCCTCCATCCAAGGAAATTGCACCATCTTTTGGGCCATCATGGCTTTTGGTATTCATCTCACCAAGTTTTCACAAACTTAAGAGTTGACTAGTCCTTAAGCAAACGGCTTTTGGTAAAGACAAATCAAATCCGTTAATGGTTGATAGTTTACCAAAAACTATATGGTTGTTAACTGACCATACTTAATTGTAAATAGTTAGCTAGTCCTTAAGCAAACGGCTTTTGGTAAAGACAACTCAAATCCGTTGATAGCTGGTAGTTTGCTAAAAACTATAAGGGATTTTTTAAAACTTTCAAAGGTACTGCTAGTTCAAAAATTGGTACTGCTAGTATAAAAAGGTACTGCTAGATAGCCGTTGAGCCTGTCAGAAAAAGTTTTAGCCTTTAGGCCTGGTAGTTAAAATTAGCCGTTGGGGTAGTTATGTAATTCACTGATGAATATATTATATTATATTTTACATATAAAAGATCTTTTTAACCGCCTTTTCACTTACTTATTTTAATCTTTATTATTGTCGGTTAAAAGTAATTCTCTCATATCTTCTTTCATCAGTCATTATCATAATTCACATACATCTTTCATCTTCTACCAGTACTACCAACAAATCCCACCATCATATTCAAAATTTTCATTATGACCTCCACAATTGATCTAAACTTTGTTCAACGTCACAATCAGTTAGCATTTTTGGAGAAGTCAGAGGATAATGCCTCATTTCATCAAGTAGTGGACTTTTTAAACAACTCCTACATCAGGTTTGCTTTGCTAGTCAATCCCACTATTTATGAAAATCAAATTTTACAATTTTGGGAATCTGCTAAAATTAAAACTTCTGAAAATGGGGAACAAAGAATAAAAGCCAAAGTGGATGGTAAACATTTGACTCTTACTGAGTCATCCATAAGAAGACATCTTCATTTGGATGATTCTGATGGTATTAGTCAGTTACCAGATACTGAAATTTTTGAAAATTTAACAAGAATGGGGTATCATGCTGAGTTCAACAAACTCACTTTTCTGAAAAAGCATCTTACTCCACAATGGAGATTTTTGATTCACACAATCCTTCACTGTTTGAGCCAGAAGAAAACCTCTTGGGAGCAATTTAGTGGCAACATGGCTTCTGCTCTCATTTGCTTAGCTACAAACAGAAAATACAATTTTTCTAAATATATTTTTGAAGGATTGATAAACAATGTGGATAGTAAAACAAAATTTTTGATGTATCCAAGATTCATTGGATGCATCATTGGAAAATTACAACATATGTTGCTTCCCACAGACTCAGTTTATGAAACACCAAAACTTTCTCAAAAAGTATTTTCAAATATGAGAATTGGTTTTAGAGGGGAGGAAGTTCCACTTTTTGATGAAATGGTACCACAACATCCAGAAGAACCAACACCATCTGCTGATACACCATCATCCAGTTCTTCACATGGTTTCATTTCACAAACACATCAAAAATCACCAACACCATCTCCAGTACCATCAGCAACACCACCACCATCCCCACATCATACATCACAAACCCAATCACCTCAGACAATGCAAGAGTTGAAAGACAAGGTGAAGTTCTTAGAGAAAGCTCTTAAACGTCAAAATGAAAGGTTTTCTAAGATCAACATCAAATTGGTTAAGAGGGTTAAGAGATTGGAGGGTGAAGTGAAGAAGTTAAAAGGTAAAAAGTCTGCAAAGGTTGTTTTATCTAGTTCTTCACAGTCAGATGCTGATAGGATAGATCACTCTTCCAAAAAGGGGAGGAAGGATATGTCTGAAGATGAGGAAGAAGAGGAGGAACAGGCTCAATTTGAATTCCATGATGGAACTCAAGTTTATGATGAAGAGCCTGTTGGAGCAGGGCAAGAGCCTGCTAGGGCAGAAGAAGAGTCTGCCAGGAGAGAAAGGCTATTGGCTATGGGATATAAAGGATCTGCTGAGAGAGTGTACAAGAGAAAGAGGATTTTAGTTGCTGATGAGCAATCCTCTGCTCCAACACAAGATAAAACTCCAAAGGATAAGGGCAAAGGTATTCTAATTGAAGATGAGCCAAAGTCCAAGAAGTTGAAAAGAACTCAGCAAATTCAGATGGCTTTAGGAGAAGAAGAGGCCAAAAGAGTTCAAGAAGAAGAGCTAAAAGCTAGAGAAGCTTCAAGAATGCTTGAAGAAATGAAAGAGCAGAAAGAAGCTGAAGAAGCTGCTCAAGCTCTTCTTGATACTCAAATTGCTCAAGAGACCTTTGATGCACAGATGTTATGGATTATTAACAATGATCCAATTGTGAAAGGTCATGCAGCAAATATAGTAAATGACAAGACACTCAATTCTGATGAGAAGACTGAAGCACTTGAATCTTTCATCAACAAGAAATACAAAGAAGCAGCTTTGGCTGACATTTTTGAGAAGATGAAGGAAAGTCAGAAGAGAGGTTTTAAAGTGGGCAAAACTAACAAAGATCAAACAATCTTTATGAAGAAATTTTTGAAGAATCAGGCAAATTGGACTGATTATCAACTTAAGAAGAAATCTGCTGATGAAATCTTCTTTTTATATCTTCAAGCCTACAAGAATCTTTACTATAATGTTCCATCTGATGTACATCCATCAAAGAAGAAGGAAGATGCTCAGAAGAAAGAAGTAGCAAAATTGGATCAAGGGCAAGTAAGTAAAATGTTGATTACTTTACCTACAATCATTCATGCTGATCCAATTAGGTCTAGACACCCTATAATTGATTGGGAAATACACCATGATAGATTTGGTAAGTCATGGAAAATATTAAGGGTTGGGGGACAGTCTGCTATCTTCAAGAATTTTGAAAATTTAGTTAGAGCATCTGATAGAGCAGATTTGGAAGAATTGTGGAATCTAGTGCAGATTAGGTTAGCCACAAATTCTAGTACAGATGCTAAGGAACAAGAGCTTTGGGTGGAATTCAATAGGATGTTCGATCCTGATCCCAAGGATGTTCATTGGAAATTTCCCTATTATGATCCTTCAACAACTTGGGAGTTTCTAAGCCATAGTCATACTCATCATCTTTTCACACAGAGTGGGATAGAACTTTTTATGTTAGCTGAGAAAGAGTATCCTCTTAGCTATGAAGTGCTTAAAGCTATGATCTCCAAGAGATTAAGGTGTGACAAGGATGAAGAAAACTCAGAGATTGTTCAGAGTTTGCTAAGAAGCATATCTGAGCAATATGAAAGAAAAAGGAAGGATAGAAAGTAAGGTTTTTGGAAGAGTTCTCAAATCCTCAAGGTATGTATTTTATTCATCAGAAACTTGTGTATTTTAATGGAAATAACAAGTTTAGGGGAGGATTGTTGGGAATAAAATGAACAAAGTCAAAGAGCCTGCCAAGATGATGAAGAGCCTGCTAGTTGATTTTGTTATGTACGAAGATGTTCTACCAGTACCTTCTGGGTAGAAGGTACTGCTAGCTAATGAAGAGCCTGCCAAGCTTCTGTTTTGTCGATTAGATATTTTGTAATAGATATTTAGTTGAATTATTAGTCTTTGTACATTGTTATACGTTATGTAGAAGTAGAATAGTCTTCTGTGGTGACAGAAGAATATATCAGAGTGTACATGGGTAGTTGTATTTAATTGTAGGCGCCATAATAGTCAAAGTATAGTATTATATTCATCTACTTGACAACATGTAATAAGATATCCTTATCTTATAAAAGGATATCTTAGTCACTTCTTCATGCATGTATCTTCACAAACCAAATAACCAAAAACAAACTATCTCTCAAGTAACTTAGTTACTTCGAATCACAAATCCTTTTTACAATCTTTGATTCAAGATTACTTTGTAATCCCGGTGATACTTAGATCATCCGTATTATTTCATCAATAATATTGAATCGTTTTGTGTTAACCAAAGTTGTGATTATTTGTTCATTGCATTCTCTCATTTACTCAAACTCACCATCTTGTGTTCTTTTAAAGTGTGTTGTAGTAGATTCCGCATGCTAAACACATTCAATACATAAATATCTCAATCAAGAACAAACAAAACGTTCCACAATAAATGCCCTATATCTAACACTAGATGTATATTGAACAAGTTTAAACACAATAATCATGAACACAAACACAAATAACACCAGATGAACAAAGGATGCAAGATCAGAATACTAATTGAGCAGATATAAATGAAAATGAGATCAAATATGACTTTTAATGAACAAGCTACCAATATAATGCAATAACTAGTCTGCGCGAACCTAGAGTGGACTAAATGTGCAGAACAAACAACAAGTAAACAACAATAACAACCAATACTAAGCAGATCCAAACACCCCTACAAAGACAGATTAAACTATGAAATGCATAAATAAACTAACACTCAACAAAACAGTAATTAATCTAGATGCAATTACACTAAATGAACCTAAATCAACGATAACAGGCAGGAACTAAGGAGTGCAGGTCTATCATATTGAGAGCAGAATGAAACAGTAAAAGAACATAACCATGAATCAAACTAAGACAATTAACTAAACCACTACAGATGAACATATAAGCAAATTAAACAAACAAGTAAGAAGAAATAACAAGCAACACAGATTAACACTAATAAGCAGAATTAAAGAACAATTCAGATTTGAAAACTTAAAGAGTAAACTTACAACTCATTCCCTCAGCTGAACAGAGGATTCATTTGAGCTAAACCTATCTTTGGATAGGCTCCATAAACACTAGAAACATTGAATCTACCACTAATCTAACCAGAATCATCATTGAAGAACTTTGACTTTCGTTGACTAAAGGATATTGAACAATTTCAAACAGAAACAAATAAACAACACTCACCACAAGCTATTGATAAGCTTGGATGAGCTTGAGAAAGAAGTAATGGAAAGCTTTAAACAGATTAGAACATTAGTTTGCTGAAAAATTAAATTGCAAGGAATTTCAAATGAAAACTTCAATTATATTAAAACTTTAATGAGTACAAGCTTTTGAACAGAAATACAATAAGCTCAGCTACAATTATACTACTCCTAAAGCTACCCTAATTCTAACCTACTCCTAATTTTGCTAACTCCTAACCCGTGAGTGAGGGAGTGCTATTTATAGCATCAGCAGAGGAGCGTGTGAGGGTTTCTGAAACTTCTAGTCCTTCTAATCTCAGCCTTCCATTTGCTCCCAATCATTGATCTTAAACCGTAGCCCTTGGATCACTTTGGGTGATGTGTCGCACCCAATCAGAAGCTCCTATTCTGCCACCTTGGCAATCCGTGTGTGTTGTCAGATGGTGTCAGGCTTCTAGATACGCGTGCAAGTACCAATTTGCCCTTACTCTCGGTTAATTTTGTGGTTGGGGATTTAGGGTTCTTGAGTGGTAAAGGTGAAAATCTGGGTAAATCATGATTTGGGGCGCGGGCTTTGGAGGTTATTTTATTTTTTTGTTTGACTAAGGAGTAATAAGGAGAAGACCGGGTTTTTGAGTTCGTGGGTTGTGGGTTGGGTCGGGTATAAAGGAATTGGGTTGGGCTTAGGGATATAAAGGTGTGGGTTGGTTTGTGTTTGTATTGGGTTTATTGATCCGGGTTGTATAGAGTTTAAGGGATTTAAAAGATTTGATAATTATAGGGACCATTTTGTACTTGCTGAAAATCAAGGGACCTTTCCTGTCATTTTTCCAAAATAAATCCAAGGGCTGAACTTGACAAGCTTTGATAATTCATGGGTTGACTTTGACTTTTATGCATCCCGGCTTCGGCTTTGAACACTCTTCCAAATCTCGTGCTCGTTATTCCCGGTTTTTGCCTGATTTTTGTCATTTTTTCTCGATATCCGTCCCTGCACAATCATAAACACAAAAACACGAAATATTTGGCATAATTGGTTAGTTTTTGGTCTATTTGGGTCCGGTTTTGGTCAAGAAAAGGTATGTGTTTAAGCACATACCAAATTCCCCCAGACTAAGCTATTGCAATGTCCTCATGCAATGTTATAAAAACACGTTTTTGAAACCGAAAATTTCCAATCTCTTTTTACTAACTTTGAGAAGTAGCAAAATTTTCAAAAGAGATTAAGAAATCTTAAGTTCTAAAAACTCCCCGATTTTTCTTTTATTCTATTTTTGTAATTTTCTTATTATTCATGTGACGGCTTTTGTTTGACAATCATTATCTATCGATAATTTTTAGGGTCTTCGAGCAGGAAACACGACTCATAAAGAAGTGACCATACGGATAAAATTCGTCGTCCCTGATTTTTCACGAGCCCCCAAACTAAGCTTAAAAACGAAATCATTGTCATTTACAAGTTAGATTGCCAACACTACTCATAAAAGCTAATTGTGTATTACCTCTTGTTCCCAAATTCCTATTTTCCTCTATTTATTTTATTTTTGGTGAGAAATAAATTTCTTCAAATTCTCGTTTCGATAATTTCTTATTCCGATAAAGATACCTAGTTTAGACGCTAAGTAGTTTCCAAACCTTCCCTCGAAAACCGTTGCATACAAAAATGAGGTCCACATCAAGGTCTCTGATTTAACACGATTTTGAGGATATCCCTTTTATATACGACCGAAACAACTCATCTACGAGTCCCGAGACAGAAGCTATTATTAGGATACCCCCGGAGTCGAAGTTTGGCATTTTTAAACATTATTAAGCACATTAACGTATTTAATCCTTATCCCTTTATAACAATCACAACATCGGCTGTGAACCGGCAAGATGTGATAGTCTATTATGACCTTGGAATTTTTCCTCTGCCTTTATTAGAAGTCTACAACATTGGCTGCGAACCGGCAAGATGTAGAAAACTTTTTATAGCTTTGGATTATTATTATTCATTATCATATTAATTAATTATTTGTGTTGCCAAACCCCAAGTCCTACGGCTTTTATAACAATCCCAACATCGGTTGCGAGCCGGCAAGATGGAATAGTTTATTACAGCGTAACACTGACAGTACCTTGATGTGTACCCAACTTTCATAAGCAAGAATTCTCTAAGGAAGAAATAAAAATTAATTATCGCCAAAACTAAAATACCTTTAATTATTCCTAGATTTCTATTTTTGAGTGAAACAAGCTTATGGGAACAAAAAGCCACAAATAACTTCGATGAGCTCTAAAGAGATCCAACTACTCCACGTTTAGCAATCTAATTTATAAACAACTCTATCATTTCTCGTTCTTCGCAAATTTAAAATCTTAAATAATAAGATCCGCGAATGCTTAGCCAAATAATCAAGCCATGCATATATAAAGTCAATTATGGGAACTTGCAAACTCTTAAAAAGAATTCGCATTTTATAGCTCCTTGTGTAAAAGACTAGCACGAGCTTATAGATTATAAATGGTTAAGGGAACAAGCTAGGGCTCAACACGCCCGGTCAAGTCAGAATTTTATTCCTACTCTCGCCAGCGGAAAGTCAACAAAAATGTCAAAACTTATTATATTTTTGCAAAATTTTTCTCATTTTTTTGGATTTTTTCAATTTTGAGGAAAAACGGGGTTGCATGAGAAAACAGCAAAAAGTGCAAGGCAAAAATCGAATCGAAAGATCACCCCCCCCCCCAGACTAAAACGAGACATTGTCCTCAATGTCTTAAAGGTAAGGGTTCTCCTACAAAAATCTAAGGCCGTTTATTAATTATGCCAAAAGATAAATGTAAACGATAAGATTTTAGGATATCGGATAAGCAACGAATGATGAAACTCGAGTAGCGTGAAGGAAACTACGAGCACGAGAGTCTTCATCATCGGGCATTCCTGGACACATCACAGAAAAACACGAAACACAAGATATGGAAGAGGAGCCCTCTTCACGTCACTTTATTAGAAAATAGATAAGACGATAGATGGATAAGCATGGGGTGCCTCCCACGAAGCGCTTGTTTAGTATCGAGTCGTATAGCTTAGACTCGCCCCGAATTTATTTGTCCTTGGGGGAGCATGTGGAAGAAATAATCTCAATCGGACTTTCGTTCAAGATGTTTGGATAAACATTGAAGCATACGAAAGTTCCACTCCGATGAGATACCCGCGGTATTAAGAAAGAATAACTATGAATGGTAATACCGGGGTCAAAGATGGTATCCTCACTCCCGACGGAGTGAAGGATAGGAGAAGTCACATCATATGTGATGAATGGAAGAAAGATTTTGATAATAATTAAGATCAATTCTTCATCATCAGAAGCAATTTTGTCATTAAAGCTCTTGGGAGGGAGGGTCGGGGTGAAATCTTCAATAAACAAGTTATTTTGATCAAGAACACTTCCCCCCAGACTAGAATCATCCTCAAGATCAAAATAGAAATGATCGTATTTCGGAGGAGATATAAAGAGAGAGAGTTCACCGGAGAACTCCTCAAAGATAAACGAATCATACTCGGGAAGAGAGATATGAGAATGAGAAGTGGTACTGCCACTACTCGTCTCTTCAGTATGAAAGTCACTATCCTCAACGGGGATAGGAGATGAAGTTGGTTTATCCTTTAATGCCTCGATCTTAGAAATGAGAAGATTGACATTCAATAATTTTTCACGGAGTTCATCGTCCTCGATTTGAAGAATATCAGTGTCAATCTCTCCATCATCTGGATCAGAATCCTTTTCTTCCTCTAAGCTGACATAATCGATGTCTCCACAGGATAAAGAATCATCCCTCGAAGTACAATCATTATTAACAATTTCCGGTGAAATTGGAACATCGAGCTCTTCCATAGAGATATCACTTCCCCCAAGTGGAGGAGAAGGATGGGAAGAGTCGGAAATGACGGATTCAGGAGATGGAGTGGGATTGCCACTCGGAGGAGGAATCGACGTCTCAACTTCAGAAGGTTCATCCTCATCACTTTCATCAGAGTATGAAAAGTGGATAATGTTAGGATGACCTGGTCCTTGCTGGCAATATTGATTTATGTAGCTTTTGTGATTGCCAAGGACCCCAATTTGGGCAATCTCAGCGGGAATGGAATCGGAATAATGATCACTCAAAACAGTAGTGGAGTCACAAAGCGCTCCAACATCCCACTGATAGTGATGTTGTGTCATATTCTCGATTAAATCATAAGCCTCTTGAGGAGTCTTCCGCATGAGATTGCCTCCAGCAGCCAACGTGATTTTATCTCGATCAATCATATTTATGCCATGATAGAAGGTTAAGATTTGATCAAGGAGCAAAATTCTATGATCCGGACATCTCTGCAGCAAATATTTGAATCTTTCCCAAGCTTCAAATACTGATTCTTTATGCAATTGACGGAAGTTTAGAATGTCTCTTCGAAACTGCATCGTTTTTGTGTATGGAAAGTATTTTGAGAGAAACTTAAGGAACATCTCTTCCCAAGTGTGAATTGAATGGATTTTTAAGAGAGTGAAACCAACATTCCGCTTCATGGGTTAATGAGAAAGGGGAGAGATTCAATCGGATGTTGTCGTGAGAGACTCCGTTTTGTTTGAAGAATTGCGTGATCGAAAGAAATTTGTCCAAATGACCGTTAGGATCCTCATCTTTAAATCCGTGGAATTGGCATACTTAACTAATAAGCTCAACCATATGATCTTTCAAAACAAAATCGTTTGTTGGAGCTATCGGTCCTCCTCTACCGATGAGTGTCGGATGATAAAAATCCTCCATAGTCCGAAGATCATGGGGATGAGATGGTGGAAAATCGATCATTGTGGAGAATTAAACAATGAGAGGATAAGAAGATAAGAATTAAACATTTAAGAGGATTTAAGAAGAATATTTTTGGGTTTTTAGATTTAAAAACATGGAAAATCACAAAAGAAAAAATGGAAAATAAATTTGAAAAGAAAATCTTTTTGGATTTTTATATAAAAGAAATTAAAATTATTATCTTTTTGGTGATCGCTCGATCAACCGTACTCGTTTCTTTCAAAACTACGCGCAGCGTGGCGGAGAAGCAAAGGTCCACTCGAAGGTGATTAAAAACCCGCCTCTTTCGGTCTGCAATTTAATGTCAAGACCATCCTTAAACCCCGTGTATAGGTTGTAGTAAAGAAATAATCCGAGAAACGTTTAACTTCACGATCTCTTTGGTTGTTTATTCGGAATGGTTTACAACGCCCTCTCGAGAGCGAGGATTTATTATTAATGGTGAAAACACTTTAGGAAAAGTGTTTTTTATTTTATTTTAATTATTTTCTTTTTTAATTTTTTATAAAAACGATAACTTCCGAGGAAGGGTCTTCAAAACACGAATCGAAAAACGGAATCACGAACTCACTTCAACCTTCCCCGGCAGCGGCGCCAAAAATTGATTTAGGTCAATTATAGTCCAAGGAATTGCACAAGAAATATGCAAAACTCGAGTCGTTTGTCCCGACGAAGATTGAATGGAATTTGTGTTCCCGGGACGTGATTTGTGAAGTGAATGTGAAAAAGAGTGATATTTGAGATTTTGACAAATTACACTACAAAAGGAAACTTAAACGCGAACTAAGGTACGGGGAATCAAATAAAGGCACAAATAAACAAATTAAAGGCAAAGGAAATTCAAATAACGCAAATCTCGGGCTATTCCCGAGATTTATAAAACTATAGTGAAAGGCAAGGACTAAAAAAATGAAAAGATGCAAAGCTAAGGGACTAAATATGCAATTTCTAGAAACTATTAAAAACAAGCAGTCATGCAGCAAACATTTTAACAGAATAAGCAACTCTAAGCACCCTACTTGCAGATCGAATAAAGCACTCAAATAAGCTCCAAATTGGAATCTAAAAGCTGTTCTAAAAAGCTAGTACTACTGGCTTTAAGAAAAACTCAAAAGCCCCAAATTCTAACCATGATTCCTAACCTAAATGATACTAAGTTCAGATGGCTGAAAACAAGTATGCAAGTGAACTTGATGCAATATTTGACTATTGAAATGCCTAAGAACTTTAACTAATCTGAATATAAATGCCCTATATCTAACACTAGATGTATATTGAACAAGTTTAAACACAATAATCATGAACACAAACACAAATAACACCAGATGAACAAAGGATGCAAGATCAGAATACTAATTGAGCAGATATAAATGAAAATGAGATCAAATATGACTTTTAATGAACAAGCTACCAATATAATGCAATAACTAGTCTGCGCGAACCTAGAGTGGACTAAATGTGCAGAACAAACAACAAGTAAACAACAATAACAACCAATACTAAGCAGATCCAAACACCCCTACAAAGACAGATTAAACTATGAAATGCATAAATAAACTAACACTCAACAAAACAGTAATTAATCTAGATGCAATTACACTAAATGAACCTAAATCAACGATAACAGGCAGGAACTAAGGAGTGCAGGTCTATCATATAGAGAGCAGAATGAAACAGTAAAAGAACATAACCATGAATCAAACTAAGACAATTAACTAAACCACTACAGATGAACATATAAGAAAATTAAACAAACAAGTAAGAAGAAATAACAAGCAACACAGATTAACACTAATAAGCAGAATTAAAGAACAATTCAGATTTGAAAACTTAAAGAGTAAACTTACAACTCATTCCCTCAGCTGAACAGAGGATTCATTTGAGCTAAACCAATCTTTGGATAGGCTCCATAAACACTAGAAACATTGAATCTACCACTAATCTAACCAGAATCATCATTGAAGAACTTTGACTTTCGTTGACTAAAGGATATTGAACAATTTCAAACAGAAACAAATAAACAACACTGACCACAAGCTATTGATAAGCTTGGATGAGCTTGAGAAAGAAGTAATGGAAAGCTTTAAACAGATTAGAACATTAGTTTGCTGAAAAATTAAATTGCAAGGAATTTCAAATGAAAACTTCAATTATATTAAAACTTTAATGAGTACAAGCTTTTGAACAGAAATACAATAAGCTCTGCTATAATTATACTACTCCTAAAGCTACCCTAATTCTAACCTACTCCTAATTTTGCTAACTCCTAACCCGTGAGTGAGGGAGTGCTATTTATAGCATCAGCAGAGGAGCGTGTGAGGGTTTCTGAAACTTCTAGTCCTTCTAATCTCAGCCTTCCATTTGCTCCCAATCATTGATCTTAAACCGTAGCCCTTGGATCACTTTGGGTGATGTGTCGCACCCAATCAGAAGCTCCTATTCTGCCACCTTGGCAATCCATGTGTGTTGTCAGATGGTGTCAGGCTTCTAGATACGCGTGCAAGTACCAATTTTCCCTTACTCTCGGTTAATTTTGTGGTTGGGGATTTAGGGTTCTTGAGTGGTAAAGGTGAAAATCTGGGTAAATCATGATTTGGGGCGCGGGCTTTGGAGGTTATTTTATTTTTTTGTTTGACTAAGGAGTAATAAGGAGAAGACCGGGTTTTTGAGTTCGTGGGTTGTGGGTTGGGTCGGGTATAAAGGAATTGGGTTGGGCTTAGGGATATAAAGGTGTGGGTTGGTTTGTGTTTGTATTGGGTTTATTGATCCGGGTTGTATAGAGTTTAAGGGATTTAAAAGATTTGATAATTATAGGGACCATTTTGTACTTGCTGAAAATCAAGGGACCTTTCCTGTCATTTTTCCAAAATAAATCCAAGGGCTGAACTTGACAAGCTTTGATAATTCATGGGTTGACTTTGACTTTTATGCATCCCGGCTTCGGCTTTGAACATTCTTCCAAATCTCGTGCTCGTTATTCCCGGTTTTTGCCTGATTTTTGTCATTTTTTCTCGATATCCGTCCCTGCACAATCATAAACACAAAAACACGAAATGTTTGGCATAATTGGTTAGTTTTTGGTCTATTTGGGTCCGGTTTTGGTCAAGAAAAGGTATGTGTTTAAGCACATACCAATTGCCCTTCTAGATATTTGTCGAAATCCATTGATCGGTTCAAGCTTTAAAATACAATATACTTTAAAAACTTGACTGACGTGGCTCCTGATACCAATTGTGGGAAACAAGAAGGGGGGTTGAATAGTTTACCGGTTTAAAAACTTCTTTTAAAAATCTTGTTTTAAAAGTATGCTATTGGAAACTTTGATTCGAACTCTGTGTAATCAATCAACACCAATATGAACTACACACTAAGCTAAGTAATAATAACAAATAAAAGTAAAGAGTAGAGTTGGAAAGATCAAACCGAGACAGAGGATTTATAGTGGTTCGGCTACGAAGCTCTTCTTCGCCCTACTCCACTCCCCGAGTACCACACTCGAGAGTTTCAAACACTATATCAACAACCTCCCTTCAGGCGGAGAAAACCGTACACGTCGCTTATCCTATTACCGACACTAAGCTAGATGTCGAGTGCTAATCTTAGCTAGCACCAATCTACCAAGGTCCACGTGACCAAACACACAAGCCCAATGGCTTCAAGAGATCACCAAGATCTCAACACGATCACAATGATCAACACTCACTTCACTCTACTCAACTAACACTAACCTAATGACCCTTGATCTTCTTGATCAATCACACAAGCCCAATGGCTTCAAGAGATGTTCACTATCTCTATAGATCACACTTGATCTTCACTCTCACTCACAAAAAGGAAATAAACTTGATGTATGCTAAGACACAACAAGGTTGTAACAAGTGTTACAAAAACCTATCAACTATAACTCTAGTATCTTCTTGATTACTTGAGTTCTTCTCTTGCTAATGAAGAGGGATGACAACACCTTGTATCAACTTGGATACTTGTGTTCTTCTCTTGCTAGTGAAGAGGTATGAAGAGGATCACTTGAAGGATGATTGGATCACTCTTGAAACAAAGAAAAACTAATCTAAATGAACCTAAGAAGTGAAAGGTGTGAGAGGATTTAACTAAGGGATTTTTCTGTGTGTGAAGGGTGCCTAAAACTGTGAAAGAGGTGGGTATTTATAGGCAAAGAAAATCTGAACGTTACAAAGAAATTCTGTACGGACGGCTCCGTTAAATACCATACGGCTCCACTAAATTTAGTGGAACCGTGGAGCCGTGGTAGACTAGGACGCTCCAAATTTTGTCTTTTCTGGTGAAAACTTATTTGGGGAAGGTTGGAGCTGATTTTGTGGGGAAAAATAGCTGTTGTGATTTTCAAACTAATTTTTCCATTAAAACATTTCTTAATATTTCAAAAATAATTTGTCATGTGTATTTTTGAAAAAATGTTTTGTCCCATTTAAAATGTGAATTTTCAAAACATAAATTCACTTCTTTGATCACTAGTTCAAGTTGTAACTTTGTTCAAGAGTGATTTGCGTAGAAACGGGATCTTCCGATTAAAAACTTGTTAACATTAATTTTAACGTAACGTGAGTTCACATTTTGTCATCCTCAAAACGTGAAGTAATCGAAAGATATAAATAACGTTTTTAGAACATTATTTGCATCAACAGTCTTCATATTTGAACATCCGCGTACCCCAAAACTTATGGTGTCCTCGTTTACCAGTATGGAAATATCAGTCATTTGATCCATCAAAGAGCGACAATGCAACCATTTCATCTGCAGCTGAGTAAGAATGAACGATGTCCATGAAGACCAGCAATCTAAGCCCTGTTTCGTAAAAATCAAGAAAATTTGAAAATTAATAACGTCAACATGAAAATTAATACGCACACAGGTCTATGATTGATCAACAAACAGTTATAGTAATGTGATCACCATGTGCTTCGTCAACTAAACATTTGAAATCTTCAGGTGTCCCGAAACGACTGCTGACCGCAAACATATTTATCACCTATACACTATACTAAGTACTAACATATCTACTTCAAAACCCAACCCCAACCACCCCCTTAGTTATCTTCAAATTAAACAACTTCAAATTACCCATTTTTTTAAGACCTGCCACCTCTTTAAAAAAAACAATATGTACCCTTTACATTACGAAACGTAAATGGAGAAGGATCCCTTTTCAGGTTGCGCCTGTGGAAGTCAAGCCTTACAAAGTTACAATCCACCAGTTCTCTCAAAAACATATTAAAACAATATGTACCGTACACATCACATGAAACAAATTCAATCAATTTCATAACAACACTCAATCACATAACAATCATATACACTAATAATACATTTTGAGGCTAAAGTCAATAAATAATAAACATAAACCTTAAACAAATTTATGATTTTTGAGCCATGTAATTCAAATGGCAAAATGATAATGACGAACTTTTAGAGTAATTATTCATTAAGGAGTTACGTGTGTAAATATGACTCATATTCGAACACCTTCATAACAGTCACATAGTTTACCACACATTTTATCAAAAAAATATTACAGGCCTAACAAATAAATTAATTTTTTCGTATGTACCTCAGACCATTAATTGACATCCACAGCCAATCCACCACTAATGATCGTCCAACAATACAACATTTGAGTTTGCTTAAGAAACTTACATTCACATAGCTTTTAATTTTTCTTGCCTCAACCTCTATGCTTCTTTTCATTCTCGCCTTCTCGTGGTTTCTCTTGTTTTGTATCTGGCTGCACCGACCATGAACCAAATAAATGATCAAAAAAACCTTGAGTTAAATGAAAGTGGTCACCTTGATAATCAAAAAACAACTAACAACATAAACTACCAACAATCAATCCATATCATCTAGTAACACACAAATGAATAATGGAAAGAGATGTGGAAAGTGATAAAACTTGATAATTCTACATACGTGATATGGTGTATCAATCTTCTTCATTGACCTTCTACCTACAATCATAAAATGAACTAGTTAAAACCTAAAACGTAAAATAATTAGAATTGAAGATTCAAATTGATAACAAAATCAAATGAATAACAATATACATATCGTCAAAAGAAAACAATGGTTGTCTCTTTCACACCATTTTTCATTCAAATTCATCAGATCCTAATCATAGCTTCCTGTCTTCCTGAATCATAGGTGGTGCGAGGGGTTTGAATCATAGCATAATAAAAGTCGAAAAGATTATTCAAAATTCCCTGCAAATCAAATAACATAATAACACAAATTAAAAATCAATATGATATTCAAGATAATAACTTATTCTTAGCGATACAAACCTGTGAAAAAAAAAAGAAAGATGAAGATCGTGCAGAATGGGGTCCCTGGATTATGATGGCTGAGGAATACATGAATTGGTGTATATGGTTTTGGTTAATGCAGAATTATTGGGTGTTGGTTGGGTTAGAATCGGTGTGGGGCGAAAACAGGGGAGCTTCTCCCATAAGTTTTGCAAAATGATTTATTACTCTGATATTTTCCTTTATTAGTTTGATTTATTAACTTTTTAAAATATTTATGTGAAATGACCAAGCTAGACACTCTAGAATTTCAGCATTACTTTTTGAGAGGGGCATTTAACGTCTTTTTCAACTGCTGTATATTAGAATATATAGATTCCTTATTTCATTCCAACGAGAATAATGAAAAGAAGACAAAGAGAACAAGGAAAATTTCTCTATCTTCACGTGAAGACAACTCCCTCAAAATAATTCATTTAGGCGCGTGGCCTGCTTCTACTCTCTACCAGTCGCTCCACTATAATATTCTCCAGCCAATAAATCGACGCCACGTGTCCTGGTCGTTTCTTTTGTGTACGAGATTCATTGAATATAGACTGCTTTTTTATTATCTTTGTGTGAAGGTAGAGATTTTTTTGTGCAAGAATGATACAGCTGTCATCTCAAGAGGAAGAGTGGACACACATTATTTTTTCACACACACATTAGGGTAGAGTTTAGTATAGGAGTAGGATAAATAAATTAGAGAGTAGATTTATTTCTTTGTAGTAGCTTAATATAGCTTATTTTTTAATAGTAGTTTATTTTCTATTGCTTATTTGTAAAACCTTTTGGCTTATTTAATGAAGATGGTGTTTATATTTATTAACTAGCTTATTCCTCTTTTACATCTCTTTCTTTCTTCTCTTTTTCTTTTCTCATCTAATAATCTATATTAGCTTATTAGCTTTTTGTAGCTTATTAGATTGGCTTATTTGTGATAAGCTCTCTTATAGCTTATTCACTTTAAGCTTTCTTTTTCATATCTTTTTATCTTTATTAAGCTTTACCTTATAGCTTATTTAGAGATTATTTAGATTAGCTTTTTGGATAAGCTTTTCCATAGCTTATTCAAATAAGCACTTTTTATTTACTAGTTTTCTTTTCTCTTTATTAATAGTTCTAATAGTCTTTTTACTTATTTTTACAAAAAGCTTCAATCTTTATTAGTTTTTAGTGCTCATTTCTTAAAAAGCTTCAACCTTTTAGCCTATTCTTAGCTTATTAATATTAAAGTTTAGTGCTTTTTATAATCTTGTAGCTTTTTCATAGTTTATTTTCATTAAAGTTTAGTACTTTTAAATCAATGAGCTTTTCCATAGCTTACTTGATTCATGTTATTGCTTATTTGTTCTAATCCTTGATAAAGTTTTGATCTTTCGTAGTTTCTCATCATCCTACATTTAAGGCGAGGAGCTTAAGGGTTTTATAAGCTGTCTTATCATTAAAGTTTATTACTTTAATATCTTTTATTAAGCTAATTAGTCATAAAGTTCACAACTTTATTCACTAGTTAGCAAAATAGAAGCTAATAGAGAAATAATCTTTAATATTTGTTTTAGTTTATAAAATCGGGTGGTTTATTATTCTCGTCGCGTTAGATCGGGTTCTATTTTCTTACCTTTTTCACTCTTAATTAATTTAGTTTAAATATTTAGTGTAGAATATGCTTATTAATGTTGGATTATTTGGTATTGTTAGCTTAGTTAATATGTGTAGTGAGTAGATTATTTTTTGTTTGTTAAGTGTTGGTGATTTGTGAAATTAAGTGTGGAAAACTTAGAAATTGTTGATTAATAACCTTTGGTTACTTGGATTGAATTTGGTTATTTTAACGGGCAAAAGCCGTTAGGGTGATTAATTAAATCTAGTAATTTTACCCAGATAAAAAGAATTGTTTTCAAAATAAACCAACGTTGTGAGAAAATATTCCTTTTTGAACGGGTATCAAAGGTTGTTAATTATCAATTTCCGGATTGTTTTTGGATTAATTTAGTTGGTTGTTTTAACGGGCAAAAGCCGTTAGGATAATTGATTATTTTGATCTAATAATTTTTACCAAGAAAAATTAATTGTTTTCAATATAAGCCAACGTTGTGAGAAAATGATTTATTTTGACGGGTATTAATAAAAAAAAAAGGGCTTAAAACGAGAATTCACACTTTATGATCTTTTCACGACTCTTGACAAGCATTTCTTTTAATATCATATTCTTAGCTTAATTTCATCGTCATTAGCTATAGATTGCCATTTAAATTAGTTTTAATTTTAATTAGTTAAAATAGTTTTTAAAATCTCTAAAAACCAAACCAAAAACAAACGACAATCAAGCATATTTAAACGAAAAACACAAACGTAATTTTCAATTCAAATCTCGTCGAGAAATACGACTCCGGAAGTTCAACTGTCATTTGTCCTCAAGTGACTTTAGTTCTAACGGGAATACAAATATTAAAACTGCCCCGTGCTACAATCGAATCAGTTTTTCATCCAAATGACTATACCTGGCTCTGATACCATCTGTAACACCCCGAAATCAGTTCAGCAGAAACATACGGTTCGGGGGTGTTATTGAATAGTTATCACAATCACAAGATACAAAGAACGGTTTTACTTAAACCATTTTAGAAGAAATTTCATAATTTAAAACATCCAATTTACATTATTTAAAATAGTGCGGAAAATAAAATTTCATAAAAGGGTCTAGAGTGGTCCCAAATAGTTTTCTGAGTCTTCTATGACCATGTCATGCCCTTCGCCAAGCTCCTCCAAAGGTAAGATATGCAGCGGAAATGATTTAACACCTGTGATAAACATGCTAAAAGTCAACACAAAGGTTGAGTGAATTCATAGGTTTAAATAATTTCTGATTGTTCTTCTTTATTATCCTTTTCTTTCTTTTAAATTCCTCCTTTCTCTTCGTTATCCTTTCCTCGTACCCATTCGCGTTTTCCGACTTTTATTATTTTCACGTCTCGGATCCACACGAGTCTTAAACTTTATTTAACTCAAAACGCCATTGAAATAAAACATTTTCATTTCAAATACGAGTATTGTTTTACAAATCACTTGATGCGTGCGTGCGTATTCTCTAATTTATACCCACGGTATGTTGTTGTGGTTTTAGCAGTATTCAAGTTTTAAATTTATATTTAGCCGACTTATCAATAACACACACACTTTAACGAGCAGTGTACCCGGTCAGTATGAATATAATGGTAAGTAGAGTGTCGATCACTAAGAGTGGAACGTATTATCTAGTTATTCTAATCAGTATTTTAATATCTTAAGTTAGCTATACAACCTAATCTAACGCAAGGGGGTTCAGCCTGAGAGACTGGCACGGTTTGGTTGCAATTAAATAATAAACTAAACTAATTGGCACGAATCAGCGAATAGCACATACGTACACAGATAAATACTCGAGACAATAAGAAGACCTGTCCTGATAGTTAAGTAGCTTGTCACTTGTTTTATTGCTAGTTTTATATGAAGTGTATAGTTCGATGCAATGCACCGAGATTAAGTCCTTTCTCGTTGGTTCTAATCTTATCGGCGAGTAAACCCTTAATGATTACTTATGACTATCATATTTATCTTTCTTCCTACTTTTCTACAGACGATAGAATGCATAGGCGATCTAATAAATTGGCGAGGGCAGAGGCATGGCGACCCGATCAACGCTCAGCTAGACACAGAGGTTATCAATGCACTAATAAAAGTCACCAAAGACATCAACATATAAACTTTAATTGATGGGAAAGCAGTTTTAAGGGAGTGCAACCTTTCCGTTGTCACATTACACAAGCCACCAATCCTGATGAATTAAAGTTTACTAATACAATAAAACAAAACTACTTAATGAATTAAATACATGCATGACCTTCTTACAGCACTTGTATCTTCGTTCAAGGTGTGTCTTGTGCTGCTACTTCGACTGAATTCGTCCTAGGGTTTTTGTCTTGTCGTACTTTGCTAAATGTCAAACTCTTTAATTCGTCTGTCTTTGGGGTATTTATAGTTTCTGTCTGAGGGTAAGATGCGGCGCATCTAATAAGTAGATGCGGCGCATTGACTTAACTTCGCGTGGGGTCCAAGATTAATATATTCAGGAATATTCGTACACCGCCAGAAGATGCGGCGTAACTCCATTCTCAGATGCGGCGCAGGTCTTCTTGTATCTTGGATCGTATCTTGTGAAATCTTGATAGTGATGCGCCGTATGTAATAAGCAAGATGCGGCGTATTTGGAGCAGAATGTCTTGATCTTGTACATTTCAGTAGACTCTTATCTTCATGCTTGTTTTGCTCCATAATTAGTCCAAAATCGCCAAGTTTCACAAAATACTTGTTTTTACCTGAGAATTACAAAAGTAAACATTAACGTATCAATTCTCACAGATAATATAATAAAACAAGTCAAATAAATAGGATAAATGATGGTGATAAAATGTACTTATTTGAGTTCATCAAATATCCCCCCACTTGAACTTTACTTGTCCCCAAGTAAACCTTAGAATTAATCTTATGAAAATGTATCTTAAAAGATATTAGGATTTATTTTTATATTTAAGCATGTATTCATTTTTGTCATAATCACACAACCAAACACTTAACGAATTAGAAGTAAAATAAAATATTCTGATAAAAGCAAATCTAATCGTTTAACTGTCCAGTCGTGACGAATATTCTATCATAAGCTTGGCAAGTATACACATCTCCCCCACTAAAGCCAAGGAATAACAAGTCTAAAGCGGTAAAAAGGTTTGTAGTTTAAGGGTTAATCATTCTCCTTAATCTCTATCGATCTCAAATTCCAGAAAAGGTGACAAAATCACGAATACATGATCGAATGCACGAACACGATACTTGCAATTGCTCAAATCCTTAACTCGAATAGGCTAAAGATAGGACCAAGTAATCTTCACCAATAATATTATATCAAAAAGGGTGACAAAATCATAAATACATAGCCGAATCCACGACTACGATACTTAAGATTGCTCAAATCCCTAATCTCAATAAATCAAAGGTTTGGATAAAGAATAATATAGGGTATGGATAATATTTGGGATACAAATTGGTGTAAAATGAAAAATAAACGAAACAAATAAATTAAAATCCTAAGTGTGGTTAATCACTATCCCAACCATCCCATGAATAAGACTCATATCATAGAATAACTCATGCTTTAACACTTGAAACACACGCTTTAGGTAGACACGAATTATACTCAACAAGATCTTAATCAAAGAATATCCTTTAGTTGGCGTTCCCATAACGTCCAACTCCCATTCAATCCATAGATATAATATACAACAACTAGTGGTGATATCGACCACTTAATACAAAACTTTACATAAGTTGGTTAAAACAAACATCCAACTCTTCCTTTTTCTTTTTCTTTTCTTATTATTTTTTTTCTTATTTTTTTTTTAAACTTTAAACATAAACATAGATGTGTAAAATTTCACCACAACACTATAATGATAACTCTGGATAATTTTTCCATACTTTTCATAACTTCAGAAATAACGGTAATAGTGAAAGTAGTAAACACACGAAAAATAACAAGACTCAAATTATACAATATCTACTTTCACTCCAATTGCATTGTGCAATTTCCCGACCTAACCATAGATAATGAATTACGCACGTGAACACAGGTAATGTAAGGAAACTTACTTCGCCTAAAGCAATTAACCAACCACGGATTTTAATCTACAGGGTAGGCTAAGGTGTAAGGGTGTAACGATACATTATAACAAAGGTGTAAGAAACGAAAGGAATGGCTCTGAGTGTTTTTCTAAGGGTATCTTACTCTAAAAGTGAGAGTAACAAAAGGGTTTATACGGGGGTTAACTAACCAGTGTAGTTAGCTAATAACATATAACATATATAGGCTTTTTGGGTGTAATCCTAGAAATTTACTAATTTAGACAAGTCATTCCAATTATATAAAATAATACTTATTATGGTGGTCTCGAATAGTATACAAGCCAAGTTCTAAAGTTTACAAGTCACTGGCACACTCATAGATTTGTGAATTTTTTTAAAAATCACAATTTTTGAAAATAACGTCATGTGTGCAGCTATGCAACTTAGATCTTAAACAAAAACATGCTAAAAATTTTAAATTTTGATATATTAAGCACATTTTAAGCATAATTTTTGAAAAAGTTTAGGACAAGTAAGTGTTCTAATTCTCCAATCCCCCACTTAAGTTAAACAACGTCCTCGTTGTTTGTATCAAAGGTTAAAAACTGGAAAATAAAAGAATTAGAACAGAAAAACTCCCCTGAGATTTGCTCGGTATGATCCTCCATTAGTATAAGAGTAAAAATCATCTTTCTTGTGGATTAGAACGTTTAAGCTTCATATTTGATGTATCCACAGGAAATGCAGGAATCTATAATACCACAAAGACTTTAAACACACCTAAGTTAAGAAGGTTCAAACTTGCTTAATAAATTAGTAGTTAGTAAAAATAAAACATAAAAATCAAAATGAAAATCATCAGGTCAGTCGATGCGCCGTATCTTATGGAAGAAGATACGCCGTATCGAGACTGGAATAATTACGAATCAGAATAGAAGATGCGTCGCATCCTTAACCAGGGATGCGCCGCATTAAAATAAACTGACAAAAAGTTTTAAAGTCAAAAATAAAAATGCAGAAAATTAAAGTAAGATCTGACCAGTGCAGGAGATGCGTCGCATCTCAGGATGGAGATGCGCCGTATCCTCTGCGGGCCTGACTGACTCGACACAGAACAGAATAGTAAAAATTTTCCGGGTTGTCTCCCGGTCAGCACTTGTCTTTATTCCAGAGTCTTCAAGTTAGACTCACGTTCAGCTCCTCATTTAGTTCTTGTCACGGTCCATCCTTCTTCTTTCATCCGAAAGATGTTCCCGTATAGCTCCGCAACGTTTTCTTCCGTTCGAATTAATCTAGTATAACTCTTGGTCTTCGTCGCAACATATTCCTCATCTGGTCCCAAAGAGTATTTAATGACTTTAAATTTTTCAGAAATAATCATGGGTGGCTTATTATAAGGGATCCCAAGTAGTTGACACTTTCTTTTAATGAATTCTTCTTTGTCTTTATCAACAAACTTAAAATAATGATCCTTAATCAAATAGTCATCAAGTTCATCAATTAATGACTCATTGTTATAATCATCTTGAATTGCCTCCCACTCTCTTTCTAATTCCCATTGTAACCGTCGACTAAGCTTCGTGTAATCATCAAATTGTTCATGCACCCATTCCCAGAAAGTAGTATTCGATGTTCCCTTTAGCTCTTTCAAGTATTCGATTCTACCCTTTTCTTGTAAAGCCTCCGCTTTTTGTGGGCAGTCTTCAACATTATCATACCACTCATAGTCTTCAAAGGTTACATCGTTTCCAACCCGTTTCATTCCAATTATACTTCCCCCATTACAGGTTCCATCATTCTTATAATCACAGGTCGGCCATACACTACTCCCATCCTTGAAACAGAAAGGTGTACAAGTGTGATTAATGTGCTCAAATTCCCATGGTTTATCCCAAACCCATGGTATTTGGTCATTCCATTCGTAGTACCAGGTGTTTTTGAAAGCATCATAAGTCTTGAATCCTGGTAGATCTCCAGTTAGCACATCATCGTCGACTTGAAGAAGGTAATTAAATTCTTTGAATTGTTTGCACAAAGGTGTCTCATAATTGAACAGATCAATGTCTATGCTGAATAATTCTTAAATGCCCTCATTGATTGTTGAATCATTAAGTGACGACCCATAGTCGCTCTCTACTTCTTCATCTTCCCCTCTCATCCAATATACCCATAATGCATCTTTAGTAGCTCGATCCATGCTCTTATGGTTATTGAACTTACTAGCCAACCAATCTGAAAAATTAACATTGTTAGGATCGTGGTCAACGTCAAAGCAAGCTTTTCCAATCATTTTCCTCCTTATCTCCATGAACTCGTTAAATTGTTCCCTAAAACTCCGTGTCAACCATGAGGTCACAATGCGTTTGATTTCATTCACAGGAGCAAATTTAGGATTACCGTATTTAAGTTCAAGCCATTCTTCGAGGGAGAGGTCCATCAACCTTACCAACCTGCCATGAAATAGTAACTCCGCCACAGCATAAATTCTTTCATCGTCCAGATAGTTCTTATTTAATCCCCAGTACTGTTCGGAATAAGGCATGTAAGAGATTTGTATAGGTTGGGTATTGCCTCCACCACAGCTTTTATTGCTTGAGTTCATGTATTCAATTTGGAATTTCCCATCATTCTCTTCAATAGTAGTCCAAGTCAATCCTTTAGATTCCATGATGGGCCATAAGAGTAGCAATTCATCTTCAGTGTAACTCATTAGTAAATCATAAGAGAATATCCCATCTTCAATATTGCATAAACGTTTAAATTCCTTATAAGTAGCTTCAAGAGGGGTTTCCCAAGAAAATAAATCGGCATCAATCATGAGCACATTGAAGTTGACATCATCAAAAACTTTCACATCGAATGAATCCGAAAGCAAGAGTTCCTTAGCAAGATATCCGTTCACCGACATATCTTCCATAGCAAAACCTGTCATCATAGGTAAAATCTTCAGTAGGATTTGTTAGCTAGAAGAGAAATTAATGAATTTAGAATCGGATATAAGAATAAAAAGAGCTGATATCTGCAGACGATGCGCCGTATCCAAAAAGTTGGATACGCCGTATCTTATGATCGTTAAAATTTAATCAGACTTTATTCAGAAAATAGATACGCCGCTTATAAATTAGAATGCGCCGTATCAGTGTTAATTTATCAAAAATCGATATTTATTTAAAATTAAATGCGTCGTATTAACAAAAGTTAATGCGCCGTATTTTCGTTACGTTTCAAAATACAAGATTTTTGATTCAGAAGATACGCCGTATCGATAAAAATCGATGCGTCGTATCTGTTTAATAATTCGAAAACTATTTTTAATTAAAATAATAGATACGCCGTATCTGCAAAAGCAGATGCGTCGTATGGCGTTATCGCTTAGAAAAAATTTCTTATTAAAAACAGATGCGCCGTATCTTGGGGAAAAGATGCGTCGTATCGAATTAATTAAACGCGTTGTATTTTATAAAAATTAAACGCAATACGCCGTATCTGAGAAATCAGATGCGCCGTATCGTTTGAATAAGCTCAGTACAACGATAGCAGAGTACAGAAAATACGAAAAATAAAAACAAATAAAAACAAACCAAAATAAACACAAATAAAAGAAAATAAAAACACACGAAAACAGAAAATATGCAAAATAATACAATGAATGCAATTTAACTAATACACAACACGGTTAGCGGTTAGATTAAAAATTAAAAAGAAAAACCTAATTAAAATACTAATCAAATTAACAGATAATAACGATTCACTCCCCGGCAGCGGCGCCAAAAACTTGATGCGTGCGTGCGTATGCTCTAATTTATACCCACGGTATGTCGTTGTGGTTTTAGCAGTATTCAAGTTTTAAATTTATATTTAGCCGACTTATCAATAACACACACACTTTAACGAGCAGTGTACCCGGTCAGTATGAATATAATGGTAAGTAGAGTGTCGATCACTAAGAGTGGAACGTATTATCTAGTTATTCTAATCAGTATTTTAATATCTTAAGTTAGCTATACAACCTAATCTAACGCAAGGGGGTTCAGCTTGAGAGACTGGCACGGTTTGGTTGCAATTAAATAATAAACTAAACTAATTTGCACGAATCAGCGAATAGCACACACGTACACAGATAAATACTCGAGACAATAAGAAGACCTGTCCTGATAGTTAAGTAGCTTGTCACTTGTTTTATTGCTAGTTTTATATGAAGTGTATAGTTCGATGCAACGCACCGAGATTAAGTCCTTTCTCGTTGGTTCTAATCTTATCGGCGAGTAAACCCTTAATGATTACTTATGACTATCATATTTATCTTTCTTCCTACTTTTCTACAGACGAAAGAATGCATAGGCGATCTAATAAATAGGCGAGGGCAGAGGCATGGCGACCCGATCAACGCTCAGCTAGACACAGAGGTTATCAATGTACTAATAAAAGTCACCAAATACATCAACATATAAACTTTAATTGATGGGAAAGCAGTTTTAAGGGAGTGCAACCTTTCCGTTGTCACATTACACAAGCCACCAATCCTGATGAATTAAAGTTTACTAATACAATAAAACAAAACTACTTAATGAATTAAATACATGCAGGACCTTCTTACAGCTCTTGTATCTTCGTTCAAGGTGTGTCTTGTGCTGCTACTTCGACTGAATTCGTCCTAGGGTTTCTGTCTTCTCGTACTTTGCTAAATGTCGAACTCTTTAATTCGTCTGTCTTTGGGGTATTTATAGTTTCTGTCTGAGGGTAAGATGCGGCGCATCTAATAACTTCGCGTGGGGTCCAAGATTAATATATTCAGGAATATTCGTACACCGCCAGAAGATGCGGCGTAACTCCATTCTTAGATGCGGCGCATGTCTTCTTGTATCTTGGATCGTATCTTGTGAAATCTTGATAGTGATGCGCCGTATGTAATAAGTAAGATGCGGCGTATCTGGAGCAGAATGTCTTGATCTTGTACATTTCAGTAGACTCTTATCTTCTTGCTTGTTTTGCTCCATAATTAGTCCAAAATCGCCAAGTTTCACATAATACTTGTTTTTACCTGAGAATTACAAAAGTAAACATTAACGTATCAATTCTCACAGATAATATAATAAAACAAATCAAATAAATAGGATAAATGATGGTGATAAAATGTACTTATTTGAGTTCATCAGTTTTACAAATCACTTTAAGGTTAGTGCTGAGACATATTATTCATATACTAGGTTGTGTCGATCGAGTGTCGTTGTGCTCTACTTTTGATATCATCGTTGTGCCTTTACTCCTTGATGCCAGTTGTGATGTTTGTGATATTTTGCATTGCTGCATACTGAGGTGAGTTCATAGCCCCACTTTTTACTTGCTTAAATTATTTTATAAGCTACTTGGGGTGAGATACATGCTACTGTTTTGACTATGATCACAATTGTTTGAAAACTGAACTTTGAACTGAAAACTATGCTTTCTGCTTCTGAAACTTATTTGAGTTGAAACAACATTTATACTTTTCTGGTATTGTGAGTGAAGCAGTAGCCACTTTGCGAACCACCTGATACGCACTAAGTACCTTCCTTGCCTACAGCAAGTCCCTCGATCATGAACCATTAATCACCTGCGGGTGAGCGCGATTATAGTATATAGGCCTATAGGATTTGACCATCCCACCCCTGTTGACCGGGTAGGCAACATGGGTATGCTATAGTTGAGTTAACTAGGTATTTGGCAAGATACCTGGCTTTGGGGGCAACTATTATGATTATGAAATTCCGCGGTTACTGTTGACTTACGCTAGAGTTTCTGGTGCCGGTTAACGCTTTGTGTGTCATGAGCTTAGTGCAGTGGTTACATCTGAACTTCCGGGCGTATAACAACGTAACCCGCTTTCTTGGAAACTTGAAACATTGTGATCAACTATTTTATTTAAACCTATGAATTCACTCTACCTTTTTGTTGACTTTTAGCATGTTTATGTCAGGTGTTAAATCATTTCCGCTGCATATCTTACCTTTGGAGGAGCTTGGCGAAGGGCATGGCATGGTCATAGAAGACTCAGGAAACTATTTGGGACCACTCTAAATCCTTTTATGAAACTTTATTTTCCGCACTATTTTAAATAATGTAAATTGGATGTTTTAAATTATGAAATTTCTTCTAAAATGGTTTAAGTAAAACCGTTTTTTGTACCTTGTGATTGTGATAACTATTCAATAACACCCTCGAACCGTATGTTTCCGCTGAACCGATTTCGGGGTGTTACAGATGGTATCAGAGCCGCAGGTTATAGAGAACTGTGTATTTTCGGGAACTGGGATTTTCGAAAACCCAAACTATAACTATTTTTACGAAAAATTAAATCCTATGACTGGCACGTGCCTGCCTGCCAAGCCGATGCCTCGCTTGTAAATTTTGTTGAGTAGCATACTTGTTATATTAAATGTTATATTCAATGAGATGTATGACTTGCTATTTGTTGGTTTGTATTTCACCTTATTTTCACTGATTCACTGTAAGTATTTTCATATACTTACGTCGATGCACCGAACGTGTCGCGGAGTTACGTTATTTCCTTGCGTAACCACATTATTTGATTCCGAGTTTGGACACCTGTTGTGGGTTTTAAAGCGATTCTAAAGTAAGGAACATAGTACTAGTATAACTAAACTGAGTATCCAGAAATTCCTTGATCCTCTGTTGAGAGTAGACTGATCACCTATAAACAACCAAGGATAGTGGGGACATGACCTGATCACCTATGTCTCAGAAATGAATTTTGCGATATTGGGAGTAGTTATAACAGGATTATGTTTCGGGTTGATTCTATATTTGATTTTGGGAATGGTAAAAGTTTTGCATATGTGCACGAGCACCGAATATCACTAAGGCTTACCCCTACACACGACACACTGGCATCACAACATCTCATGAACTGTAATACTTCTGGCACCGCTATATCTCTCCGCTTATATGGAATAATTGTTCGTCGCCATCTGATTACGTTCGCACCGGGTCAGGTGAGACCCGATTGGTCGCTGTTTTGAATTCGAGCAATTTTTTTAACTCGTCCGATATCATAATAAGCACATTTTGAGTTTATTCTAGTACTTGGTTTTGCTTTATTTGAATTTGGATTGCGTAATTTCTTGATTTCTGGATATCATTGTGATACCATTCTGTAACACCCCCAACTCGAAATATGGCAGCGGGACTGAGCTTGGGGTGCTACGTAAGCAAAACTCCTGTACCATCTCCTTTTTAAGCTCCTCCCATGAAATATTATAAGCATTCACATTCCCAACATACTTAGTATATGCAATCCACCAGGATAATGCCTGTTCCATCAAGGTTCCCGTTGCATACTCCACTTTGCAGTCTTCAAAGCAGTTACTTCTTAAGAACACTGCTTCCATCTTCTCAAACCATTGGGTCAGACCGACAGCTCCTTCAGTTCCTTTGAAGGTAGTAGGTTTGCAGTTCATGTACTCCTTGTAAGTGCAGAAACGGTTCTAATAGACAGGTTGCACTCTCGCCTGTCCAACATTCTGGTTGTTAGCACCTGCTTGACCGGCAAGGGCCGCAGCTATGCCTTCTTCAATTAGTTTCTGAATCGCGGCTGGGGTCATCTTCTTAGGCGGCATAATTCTATCAATCATTACAAATGTACAACACTGTAAGTATTTTGATTGACGTAACAAAATCATAACACAAAGTAAATAACACAATGATACATCATCATATAGCGTCCATTCAACATCATAATAGTACATCACCAAAATACATCATAGATTCGATACTTGTCATCAGTCTTGCAAGATATGGAAACCGACTACAAGTTTCTTATCAAATCTACTAACAGAAACTAATCAGTTTAGTACGTATAAAGTAAACTACTACTACAATACTAAGCTACCATAATAAAATGATCACTAATCTTTACTGACGATCTCCTTCTCATCATCCAGGTGAGGTACATCAATAGGGTGTGGGTCCATCTCTGGACTAGGTGATGCAAGTGGGTGATCAACAGGTGCATCTGGTAACTGACCGGAAGGAACTGATGTGGCCATAACACTCTACATGGGGTATCGGGACAAGTATAAAATTTTCTAGCCAAAAAATTTATAAAATATTTTCATATGAAATGAAATAGTAGTGGAAATATTCAAACATGTGATAATGCAAAGCATGTATACATAACAGTTTAAGTAAAGTACTTACGAGCGAAGTGGCACGGAGGGCTGATGGCTATCGATTTCGAAAACGTTTTGACTCACACAAAAAATGTTTATAGTCGAGTATGATCTCGTTCTCTATAAACCTGGCTCTGATACCATTCTGTAACACCCCCAACTCGGGTTATGGTAGCGGGACTGAGTTTGGGGTGCTACGTGAGGGGTAAAACAGTCACAATCATAGATAAACGATCCCATAACGAGACGTTTTTAATAAAACATACCATTCGGTTACAAAGTTTAATGTTCAGAGTCAAAAAGACTCATAACACAAATAGCAGCGGAAAATAAACATAGTTTGCAGCGGAATAAAATGTAGTTTGCAGCGGAAATAAATACACAGTTCAAAAGATATTTTAAATAAAAAAAGATAGTAGGGCAGGAAGCATAGCCCAAAGATAGCCATCCTCAACCTTGAGCCACTCCTCATGCACACTTAATGCATCAATTACCTGAGATAAACATGCTAAAAAGTCAACACAAAGGTTGAGTGTAATTCATAGGTTTAGTAAATAATAGTTGAGCACAAGATTTTAAGTCTGGAAGATATAAGCAACAAATGCAAATATCGGGTAAGCGTCACATAATCAATCAGGATTTTTTTGCTAAGCTCATGACACACAAAGCGTTAACCGGCACCAGTAACTCTGGCGTAAGTCGACAGTAACCGTGGAATTTCATAATCATAATAGTTGCCCCCAAAGCCAGGTATCTTACCAAATACCTAGTTAACTCAACTATAGCACACCCATATTGCCTACCCGGTCAACAGGGGTGGGATTGTCAAATCCTATATGCCTATATACTATAAGCGCGCTCACCCGCAGGTGATTAATGGTTCATGATCGAGGGACTTGCTTTTGGCAAGGAAGGTACTTAGCATTTATCGTGTAAGTCAGGAATAGCATACCAATAAACAAATGTGCTCAAAAAAATAGTAAGTAGCATGTATCTCCCCCACGGGATTTATAAACATTTAAAAATATTAAAATTGGGGCTATGAATTACACCTTAGTAGCAGAGAAATGAGATATCGCAATCTGATCAAATGGGACAGTACGGCAAGTGAACCTCAACACAACCTAATATATGAATGATATGTCTCAGCAACAACCTTTAAGTGATTTCCAAAACAATACTCGTATTTGAAAATAAAATGTTTTATTTCAATGGCGTTTCGAATTTAAATAAAGTTTAAAACTCGTGTGGATACGAGACATTAAAATAATAAAATTCGGCAAACATGAACGGATACGAAGAAAGAATAACGAAAAGAGAAAAGAGGAATTAAAAGGAAGAAAAGAATAATAAAGAAAGAAAATCAGAGAGTATATAAATATCAACAAGGTTTATAAATTATTAATGTATTATTAAATGATTAAATTATAAAAGATGTTATCGAAATTTGGGCATGACGCCCCCGTTTATAAGACATATCCAAGTTGTTATGACTTTTGATTACAAGTTTTATTACTAAGTTTACAAGTTTAATATATCTAATCGAGCGATATTATACGAGTATATATATTAGTTATTAGACTTAAAGTCTATATCGATTAGTTTTTACAAAAGTCATTAACCAAAACAATATATCGCAAATCGAAAAGAAATCAATAGATAAATAAAACAATAAAAGAAAAGAAATATAAGACTCAAAGGTATCGGGCTTCGGCTCAATACTCAACTCACACAAGTTGGGCTTATATTGGGCCTTCGGGTCCAAGTTATTAGTGGTTAATTCCATATGTAGGTTTATAAACCATTAGACAATTGTCGTGACTCGTTGAGTCACGGCTCGAGTCTATTGAGCAAAAGGCTTTGGTTTTTGGCTACAAGCCAAACCAAATTCAAATATTATAAATTTTATAATAGCCGTTTTGAATCAAGTTTTAATATATATAATTGTGTGTCAAGTTTTTATTGTGGCTAAGCCGTTTTAGATCAAATTTTAACATGTTACACCATAACACAAAGACAAACAAAAATCCACTGTCCAAATTCAAAATTTAACACAATACGACACAATTCATTATCCAAATCCAAACACGAATGCAAATCCAAATCTGTTCCGAATTCAAAAGTGGGTCATATGGGTTATGCCGTGACTCTTTGGAGTCACAGCTCGAACCATAATATGAGCCAATGGCTTACTGGTTAAACCATAGCAACACAACCAATCCAGAGGCACAATTGGCACAGCCAACAACCCAAAAACCTGAATCCAAAGGTTTACCACAAATCCACAATCCAACCTAAAATTTCTAATCCAACACAACCATAAATCAGTATCCAAGCTCCAACATCAAACCACAATACCATATCCTACTGTCTATGCAAATCAGTTTCAACTTAACCCAATATCCAACCAATACAAAAATCCGAATGCAAAAATAAACCAAATCGAATCAACAAATAATAAATTACAACCACATCGAAATAAATTAAAAATAAATATAACTGAATGAAATAAATAAATAAAAATACAAATAAACTGATAAGAAGAAATAATAAATAAAAAAAATGAAAAGAATAAAAGTGTAAACCCTAATGCTAGGTTAATCCGGCTGTCGTGACTCAGTGGGCCATTGAGTCACGGTTAAAGCGTCCTACGAGCTCTTAGGCTCCTCGGCTTCACCCACCAGGACCAACTCGGTCTCAATCCAACGCTACATCAGTTTTCAAAATGAATAAGAACGAGTAAAATAGCGAATAATAATAATAAAAGAATTAAAATAAATACGGTTATATACGTTTTAACCCGAGTTGACTCGGTGAGTTACCTGATTTGGACTGAGTCAAGGTGTTTTACGGCGTTAACACTTAGATCCACACGTTTTTAAATTATATCGAAAGGTTTTATAACGTTTTAAGTAAAATAAATAAAAATATATAAAGTACGAAACTAGGGTTTCGTTTAAAATGAAATTAAAAGAAGGATGGGGCGCGTGAGTTACCTTATACGAGAGAGAGGGTGTGATGGGTGCGTGTTGTGTCGTTGCGGTTTAGCAGTATTAATGCCTACTCAAGTTTTAAATTTATATTTAGCCGACTTATCAATAACACACACACTTAACGAGCAGTGTACCCGGTCAGTATGAATATAATGGTAAGTAGAGTGTCGATCACTAAGAGTGGAACATATTATCTAGTTATTCTGATCAGTATTTTAATATTCTACGTTAACTATACAACCTAATCTAACACAAGGGGGTTCAGCCTGAGAGACTGGCACGTTTTGGTTGAAATTAAATAATAAACTAAACTAATGAGCAGGAATCAGCGATAGGCACGCACGTACACAGATAAATACTCGAGACAATAAGAAGACCTGTCCTGATGATTAAGTAGATTGTCACTTGTTTTATTGATAGTTTTATATGAAGTGTATGTAATTAACCCTTTCTCGTTGGCCCTAATCTTATCGGCGAGAAATCCCTTAATGATTACTTATGTCTAAAAGTTATTCCTAAGTGATCAATTTAGTAACAACCGTGGGAGCCACATTCTCTTCCGTAGTCAAATGCGCAGGCCACTAATAAACACAGAGGTTATCAATGCACTAATAAGTAGTAACCAAAGACATCAACATATAAACTTTAATTGATGGGAAAGCAGTTTTAAGGGAGTGCAATCTTTCTCCTCACATTACACAAGCCACCAATCCTGATGAATTAAAGTTTACTAACACAATAAAACAAAACTAATTAATGAATTAAATACATGCAGGACCTTCTTACAGCTCTTGTATCTTCGTTCGGGTGTGTCTTGTGCTGCCTAATCATTTGAATTCGGCCTTAGGTTTTCTGTACTTCGGTCTTCTAAAACTGTCGAACTCTTTTCCTTCGTCTGACTTTGGGGTATTTATAGTTTCTGTCTGAGGGTAAGATGCGGCGCATCTAATAAGTAGATGCGGCGCATTGACTTAACTTCGCGTGGGGTCCAAGATTAATATATTCAGGAATATTCGTACACCGCCAGAAGATGCGGCGTAACTCCATTTATAGATGCGGCGCATGTCCTCTTGTATCTTGGATCGTATCTTGTGAAATCTTGATAGTGATGCGCCGTATGTAATAAGTAAGATGCGGCGTATCTGGAGCAGAATGTCTTGATCTTGTACATTTCAGTAGACTCTTATCTTCTTGCTTGTTTTGCTCCATAATTAGTCCAAAATCGCCAAGTTTCACCAAATGCTTGTTTTTAACTGAGAATTACAAAAGTAAACGATTAAGTATCAATTCTCACAGATAATATAATAAAACAAGTCAAATAAATAGGATAAATGACGGTAATAAAATGTACTTATTTGAGTTCATCAAATATCCCCCCACTTGAACTTTACTTGTCCCCAAGTAAACCTTAGAATTAATCTTATGAAAATGTATCCTAAAAGATATTAGGATTTATTTTTATATTTAAGCATGTATTCATTTTTGTCATAATCACACAACCAAACACTTAAAGAATTAGAAGTAAAATAAAATAATTTGATAAAAGCAAATCTAATCGTTTAACTGTCCAGTCGTGACGAATATTCTATCATAAGCTTGGCAAGTATACACATCTCCCCCACTAAAGCCAAGGAATAACAAGTCTAAAGCGGTAAAAAGGGTTTGTAGGCTTAAGGGTTAATCATTCTTCTTAATCTCTATCGATCTCAGATTCTAGAAAAGGCGACAAAATCACAAATACATGATCGAATCCACGAACACGATACTTGCAATTGCTTAAATCCTTAACTCGAATAGGCTAAAGATAGGACCAAGTAATCTTCACCAATAATATTATATCAAAAAGAGCGACAAAATCATAAATACATAGCCGAATCCACGACTACGATACTTAAGATTGCTCAAATCCCTAATCTCAATAAATCAAAGGTTTGGATAAAGAATAATATAGGGTATGGATAATATTTGGGATATAAATTGGTGTAAAATAAAAAATAAACGAAACAAATAAATTAAAATCCTAAGTGTGGTTAATTACTTTCCCAACCATCCCATGAATAAGACTCATATCATAGAATAACTCACGCTTTAACACTTGAAACACACGCTTTAGGTAGACACGAATTATACTCAACAAGATCTCAATCAAAGAATAAACCTTAGTTGGTGTTCCCATAACTGCCAACTCCCATTCAATCCATAGATATAATATACAACAAATAGTGGTGATATCGACCACTTAATACAAAACTTTACATAAGATGGTCAAAACAAACATCCAACTCTCCCTTTTTTCTTTTTCTTTTATTTTTTTTTTTCGAATTTTTTTTTCTTGAAACATAAACATAGATGTGTAAAATTTCACCACATCACTATAATGATAATTCTGGATAATTTTTCCATACTTTTCATGACTTCAGAAATAACGGTAATAGTGAAAGTAGTAAACACACGAAAAATAAACTCAAAGATATACAATATTTACTTTCACTCCAATTGCATTGTACAATTTCCCGACCTAACCAAAGATAATGAATTACGCACGCGAACACAGGTAATGTAAGGAAACACACTTTGCCTAAAGCAATTAACCAACCACGGATTTTAATCTACAGGGTAGGCTAAGGTGTAAGGGTGTAACGAAACATTTTAAACATTGGTGTAAGAAGCGAAAGGAATGGCTCTGAGTGTTTTTCTAAGGGTATCTTACTCTAAAAGTGAGAGTAACAAAAGGGTTTAAACGGGGGTTAACTAACCAGTGTGGTTAGCTAATAACATATAACATATAAAGGCTATTTGGGTGTAATCCTATAAATTTACCAATTTAGACAAGTCATTCCAATTATATAAAATAATACTTATTATGGTGGTCTCGAATAGTATACAAGCCAAGTTCTAAAGTTTACAAGTCACCGGCACACTCATAGATTTGTGAATTTTGAAAAAAATCACAATTTTTGAAAATAACGTCATGTGTGCAGCTATGCAACTTAGACTTTAAACAAAAACATGCTAAAAAAAATTTTAATTTTGATATATTAAGCACATTTTAAGCATAATTTTTGAAAAGTTTAGGACAAGTAAGTGTTCTAATTCTCCAATCCCCCCACTTAAGTTAAACAACGTCCTCGTTGTTTGTATAAAAGGTTAAAAACTGGAAAATAAAAGAATTAGAACAGAAAAACTCCCCTGAGATTTGCTCGGTATGATCCTCCATTATTTGTATAAGAGCAAAAATCATCTTTCTTGTGGATGAAAACGTTTAAGCTTCATATTTGATGTATCCACAGGAAATGCAGGAATCTATAATACCACCAAGACTTTAAACACACCTAAGTTAAGAAGGGTTCAAACTTGCATAATACATTAGTAGTTAGCAAAAATAAAACATAAAAGTTAAAATGAAAATCATCAGGTCAGTCGATGCGCCGTATCTTATGGAAGAAGATACGCCGTATCGAGCCTGGAATAAATACGAATCAGAATAGAAGATGCGCCGCATCCTTAACCAGGGATGCGCCGCATTAAAATAAACTGATAAAAAGTTTTAAAGTCGAAAATAAAAAATGCAGAAAAATAAACTAAGATATGACCAGTGCAGGAGATGCGTCGCATCTCAGGATTGAGATGCGCCGTATCTGCTGCGGGCCTGAAATAAAAATAAAATAAAACGAAATAAAGGATAGGATGCGTCGCATCTGTTTACCAGATGCGGCGCATATGTTCACCAAACAGACTGTTAACAATCTGTTGTAAAATGGCTCGTTCCACGGTTTTCTCTCATGTCCTCTCGTATTCTCATGCTGAACTTAATGCCAGTCTTTGTCAAGCATAATAAGAAATATAGACTGAAACATCAAATGTATACATGATAATAATGATTAGTACAATCCAAAAAGAATAATAGTATGCGTGGAACAATGTCAATAAACATGTAAAATCAAGAGATCAAGGGTCAATGTGGTCGTGTGGGTGGGTCCCCGAAGTGCTGGCATCATCAGTCCTAGCCCGGACTCTGCGAGTGTATGCAAGTGTCACTCCTGCAACATGAGTACCATCCGGACGAGTGTGGGTAATACCCTGCTGCTCCAAAAGTCGGCTCACACTCGTAACGAGCCACTCCGAGTCCCTCCTCATACCATCTAAAACGCCTCTCAAGGCTCTCAGCTCTCCCTCAACTGCCTCAACTCTCTGACTCACCGTGCGTACAGGTATTGGTGGGGGTACTGGTGCCTGTGGCTCCTCCTGATGGGCTGGAGCAGCAGCCGGAGCTCCTTGGGGACCTCCCTGCTCCGCCTCTGGCCCTGCAGCTCTAGCGGGCCCCAATGCTACCCAAACGTAATCCCCCATAGCCAACTGACAGATCCCAAGTCTAACCAAATAATCCCTGTCAATAACCGAGAGATGGGTCACCACAACCTCCAGCCCTGCTGGAATCTCCTCTCCAATCACTCCAAAATGGCGGGCCAGCCTAGATACAAAATGCCCGCCAGTCATATGACTCCTCCTATCTCTCCCTGCAGCTGCACGGTGGAGGTAGTGTGCCAGAAAGTGGGGGATGTTCACCGACAACCCCTCATCCATGCTCCTCAAAAGGAAAAGGTCAAGAGTGGTCACCTTCTCAGGTGACTGACCTCTCCCAGCAATGGTCAAAGCAATCATGCGGTGGCACAACCTCCTCATGGGCTCCCTGATCAGTGTGTAAGAAGGGGTGGAAGTAGTGATATCACCCCCCGAAGAGATCCTGTCCCAGTAATCACCCAGTAACGCCCTATCAGGAACTGCCCTCAAGCTATCAGCCCAGTACCTAGCAAACCCATCAGACTCAAGCTCCTCAGCAGTGTGTAACCCCATAACCAGAATAAACTCCCTCATCGACATCTGCCTGTGCACTCCCCCCAACCTAAAAACCAGAGTGTCGGCGGTGTCCAACTCCGTATCAGTCTCTTTGTAATGGATAGTACTGAAGAACTCCAACATAAGCTCCCTGATAAGAGGCTCATCGACCCCAAACAACCTCTCCCAAGCAAAAGATCTAAACACCACCTCATCATCATCATCACTAACCACCATCTCCAACCTACGATGCAAACTATCAGCAGCATGCCCCGCTCCAATCAATCCAACATCAACAATATCCAAAACCTGGACTCTAAATATTCTCTTAAAGTAAATCGACTCTAGTCTCCGTAAGTAATCCTCTAAAGTGCCAGGAGTCAGTCCCATATTCTCGAAACGTAGCCACTGATGTCTGTGTGCAACCTCTGGTAATGCCATCTGAAATAAATTTTCAAAGTTAGTAAACAGTCTGCAAATTAGGTAGATACGGCGCATCTGTTTTAATCAGTGCGGCGTATCTGCACAAAATATAAGAGATGCGGAGCAAGAAATTAGATACGGCGTATGGAGATGCGTCGTATCTAGATTAAGTAATACGGCGTATCTAGAATTTTATTAATTTGGAAATAGGTCGTTACGCCGCATCAATTAACCTAGATGCCGCATCTGCAATCATATAAATAAGTAGCATATTCAAAAGTATTAAAATCACATAATCACATCATTTCCATATAATCCCTATCCTAATTAATCTACCATTAATCAATAACAGCTAGTTTTCATTAAATCCATTCATCATAAATTCTAATGATCATACTATCATTTAAATTAAATATCTAAAGATCATTACAAAACAAATTCCTATTATTTAAACTAAATCGAATTCAAAACCTAATTTAATTAAACAAATACCGGAAATTACTATTTATGAAATTAAATAGAGATATTAATAGTTTATCCTAAGTTAATACGATTCTTAACTAATATAACAATTAGATCCTATTGTTGTAGTATTCAGAATGTAAGAAAACCTTGTTCTTATATGAATGAAAAAAACTAGATGGAGTTGAATTCAAGAGAAAACTTGTTTATTAGTGAAATGATAAACATTTAAAGCATTATATTATCCCTCCTGAGAGGTTACAAAAGCCCCTCCAACTCCCCCCACAATACTAATTAATAACTAATCTACTAATAATATTACTGATAATCCTACGAGCTATGATGAGCTAATAAGTACTCGGGGTGACCGAGTCTTCAGCTGAATATTCATATTCCTAACAATCTCCCCCTAAGGGAGGTCACCCCAGAAGTACTGTTCTGAATTTCAGCACTTCTTCCTTGGATCTTGACTTCATAGCTCGTAATCATTGATTCTTTAATTTTCATAGATCGTTGTGCAAACATCCGTGATCTTTCGATGACTTCTCTTTTGTCTTGGATGAACTTTGAGTAATCTTTGAAAGTGTCATCCCACTTGAGTCTTCAAGTCATCTTTCAGTAGTAGGTCTCCATGTGATGAAATATACTTAGAGCCGACATGCTCACACTAATCAGGGTCATGATCTTCAGCATCAGAGTTAGCAGAAGCTGTGTTGAAGGTCTTTTGGTTGATCATGACTTCTTTGATGATGATGTTGTAGAGTGAACATGTGGTGATGGATTGGCATCTTTTCTGCAACCAGCTACAACAGCAACCAGCTACAGCATTCCACTGCTACAACCGCCAGAGATTCCTGCATACGACAGTTAGCAATAATTCGACCGGTACTTACAAGTTTGGACTTCGAGATAGTCAACAGCATAGTGTGAAAACTCTCTCTAATCCTTACCATGACCGTTCCTAATCGAAAACCCACAGAGGGCTTTTTAAGATTTTACCGTAGTAAATCAACGATTAGGTGAGTCGCTGGAGATCACTCCACGACTGTAGACCGGTTGAAACCGTCGCGACCACTAAGCGTAATCCACGAGGAATTACCGAAGTGACCTGCTTTCATGGCTGCTTGATGTTGACCCTGGCAGGAATTTCCATTCAATCATTGAGAATTACATTTGTAAGGTCTCTCATGAATGTTCTGGCAGATTGCTAAGATCTGCGTAGGACTCATAAGTTTACAACTGGTGTCCTTAATGATGAACAACCAGTGTAGAAATAATCCGTGTTCCTATGAGATCTTATCATGAATCTCGTGGCTCTAGACTCTATTGTGCGTTTTGATTTAGTGATAGGAGGCTGGAGAGGACTGCCACCTTTTCAATATCATCTGACTCGGAGCGAGAGAGACGATAGAAATGTATTGAACTCCGTGACAATTGAAACAAGAATCCTTTGAGGGACCTTGAGTGGCTAGGGAGGGTTGTGCAGCGTATCACTGGGTCCATGATACTTTGTCTTCAATGTCAGCAATCACCTAAGTGATTCTGACAGCATATGTATTGACCCGGTTTCTGCCTAAGTTGTAAGGAGGGCTATTTCTTTTCACCCTTTCTCTTTACAATTCTTTTTCATTCTTCAACCCCTTCAGTGCTTACCGAGACTTCATAACTAACACCTTGTTGGGTTTGTTCCAGTGTTAGCTCCATCTCAGTCGGCACTCTTCCCTCATTCACTTTTCTCCTTTTTAATCATACCTAAGGACTTCTATACTAACTAGTGGATTGTCCCTGGGTAGATCCCTCCGGCTCTGGCGGGATCGTGGGAACTTGTGCCTAACCTTACCATCCTTATAACTCCAATATATGAAATACAATGGTCGGTCTTTTGGTGTTCTTCCACAATTGCCAAACCAAATCTTTGAAAAATCTCTCAAAGTGTTCATGATTTCGAAACATATTTTTGCAAACACTTGAGAGTTTTATATTTTTCAAATGCTCCCCCTCAACATGTGCTCGAGTGATAGTTTTATAAATTTGCACATGTTAGGTAGAGCTCGCAATTTTTGAATTGATCCACTTTCAGTGAACATGACCGATTCGAGACACGCTTACATCACTAGTTAGACTAGCTTGAAATTATTACCCGACCTGGTCAAGTCCACAGAAAGTTTCTCGAAATGGTACTCTCTACTCAGATACATCTTTTTCGAGACACGCTTACATCACTGGTTAGACCAGCTTGAAATTATTACCCGGCCAAGACGTATCCTTTCGATTGATGGCAATTCAAGTTTCGTTAATTCATTGGTGAAGTCTGAGCCTTGCTCACGTGAGATGCCAAATCCTTTGTTTTGTTAAAACCATTTGCTCCCCCTCAATATGTGCATCGATATACGAAAGATTTTAGCACATATGGAAGAGCTTGCTTTTATGACCAAAACATTTTGCTCCCCCTCAATATGTGCCTTGATATATAAAATGATTTAGCACATACGGGAGAGCTTACATTAACTTCCAAATCATCACATTTTATCAGAATTTCATATTTAAATCACATTCTCTCCCCCGATCAAAAATTTTAAACCATTTGAGATTTGTGATCCCAATTGATTTAAATACGTTTAGAAAAATTTGGGAGAAAATGTGGACAGGTTTAAATGTATTCTGATTTTGGAGCTTACTATGCTCCCCGTGAAGCAACGAGAGAGGTTTACTTGTCAATATACACAGATCACACATAGAGTATTACAAGATTCGTGGAAATTACATCATATAATTACAAGAGTCCAACAAAAGAATAACATCACTACAAAGACCACTTATGGAGAGAATCAGCTCATGTCGTTCTTTCCATCAATCTGTAATCTCCTTCACGAACTCTACCCCCAACGAAGCTTTCCAGGTTGCGAAAGATCCTTCTTGTTTTCAGCCTTCGCTCTATGGCTCTCATAAACTCTTTACTCCTTTGTACATCCAGATCAGTCCAGAACTGAGTTTTCAATTGTGGGTTGTGGGGATTTATCTTGTAGTCCTTAATCCTGAAATCCAGTGCTTCATCGATCATTCGCAGAGTACCATCGCTGAATTTATGAATCTCACTGAGTTGCATCATCATAGGAGTTCCATGCAGGTCAGTGAACTTGATTGCTCTTGGAGATTCGATTACTTTAAAGTCGTGAATGTACTCGAGACCCTTATGTTCCCAATACGGCTTGGTTATATTGAGTTTGGTCTGGTAGCTCTCAATCCCAAGTTGAAAGTCACTTACCCTTTGCCTGATAACAAGACCCCGAATCCATAAATTGACAGCAGCAGCAAGCGCCTTCTTGTCACGAGGAGGAAGATGATTCAGGTGCCCTTGAAGATTCAGAAGGAAGAGATCTTCGAAGTCACTTGGAGATAGATACTTAAAATCGCTCTCAGCAATAATATACTCCTTTTGATCAGCACGACGAAGCACTATCCTTTTAAGATACTCATACCCATACATTGGGTGAATTTCAACTTTGATAACACTTAAGATTCTTAGATGTGAATGTATACCTTGACGACTACCCTCTCCTGCGTGCCGTTCAATATAGAATCGTTTCTTATGGAACCACCAATGTGTGACCCCATAAGATGCAGTTAAATCAAATTTGTATTCTTCATTTGACCATAACTGATCAGGCACCATTTGTTCTAGCCCAATGTCAGGATAGTGAGCCGCTTTCATCTTGTTAATGGATAATGCTTGCCTGTCACCATTATTTCCGAATCGGAGATAATTCAGATCATTGTTGAAAAAGAGATCAGCTTGAAGGTTGACTTGACCTGGTGGACCATCAAAGGGAAGAGGTCGGTTGACGTTGTAGGAGAGAATTCGGTCATCAACTTGATCAGTAAATAGTCTATGACATTCTTCCATTTGATATTGAAGATGAAGCACATCAGGATGAAACACTTTGACTATTTCATACGCAGGACCTTCTAAATCTTGAGGAGTGAGATTTGTGATGCCTTTCTTTTTACAGAACCAATTAATAAATGCCCCTATGTCATTAGTCTTTGCCAGCAATGAGTTCTCTGAAGGAGGGTTGTGTTGCGAAGCAATAGCAGCTGCCCAATTGTTTACAGGAACGCTTATGTCTGATGATGGGATAGACCAATTTGGTTCAGGAATTGGTTCTCGATCTTCTTCAGATACGGGTTTCATCCAAGATTCCATATCTTCCATGGTGGGTCGCTTTCTCGTGGAGTCTGAGTCATCAGGTGTGTCTGTGCGTAAGAATTCCAACCACCATTTTTGATTAGGGTCAACTGTTGGGATATTGGCATTAGCTGAGACTTCATCTTCATCAGTTTGAGAGGTCAGATCTTCCACTTCTGATTCCTCATTCATGACAAAGTCCTCAGGAATTGGTGAGAATGAGGACTTAGGTTGGGTATCAATAGTTGTCCACGCAAGTGTTCCAGCCTTTGTAACTCCCTTAGACTTGCTTGGGGCAGACGAGGTAGTGGATTGGTCTTTTCCACCAGAAGATACAGTGGGATGATGATGAGGTTGAGCTTGGATGGATCCTGACGCTCCTGAAAACCTTGTAGCACCAGAGCTACCATCAGGTGAAGGAGGTGGAGGTGGATGTGGTGGAGAACCAGGAGGTGTACAGGGTTTATCTTGTCTCCTTTTCTTCCTCTTCCGTTGTTCTTCAAGCTCAGCCATGAGGAAATCCTGATTATCACGACTCATCGATTTTTCCAAGGCTTCATAAAGCCGTTGATGATCTTCGTGGCCTTGATACTGACCACATTCAAACATTCTGTCATAGAGGATTGATTTCATATCAGTTGTAGGAAGATCTCTGAATCGTGTCTTCATAGGAGCTTCCATTGCCCATCTGACCGCTTCCTCTACATGATCATTCACAGCTTGTGCCACCTTTTGATCAATATTAAGCTTTTCTACCTTTAGTAGTCTCTGCTCATAATTATTCATCTTTCGTGACATGTCATCAATGAGCTTTGTGGCGGCAGTTAGTTGTGATGCTAAATTAGATGGTAGTTCTGGAGGGATGGGTGTCGCTGGGGTTGCTTCTGGTGAGGGATTTACTATGATGGTTGCTGTTGTGGAAACAGGAATTGTCATAGGTCTAATACCAGACATGTCTTGTTTAATTGGTACAGACACCATCGACTCAACTTCCTTATCATCATGTGGTATGTCAGTCTCTGTGGCGTTGTCGTTGGCTTTATCCAGGATGAATTGATCACCATAGTTGAAGTCGGTATCAAGGTTCTTCAGAGAAGATAGAGTGCCAGTAGACCCTGTTGGTTCATTCAGGTGAGATTGTTCATCATCCTTCATTTTCAGATTCACATGAACCCCCGGGTATGTAGAAGCCACGAATTCTTCATGTTGTATTTCTTGTGGAGGTTCTGTAGTGGTTGTTGTTATCTGATCATGAGTTTCCTTAATGATGTTATCAAACTCAGCTTCTTTATGAACTTTCTCATCTTGACTCTCACCTTGATCTTGTGGGTCCTTTATTTCAGTATGTGTGATCTTCATCTCCACCTTCTTCTCCTTGTACAACTGTTCATCGCTTTCTGTATCACTGGAATCTTGAGCAACTTCTAAGCTTGGTGATTCTTCTTGAGGTCCTTCAGAAAGATCAAGTACTCTGGATGATCCCTGATCACGTTTCCTGAGTACAAATTGTGTTGTTGTCTTGGATGCCGGAGATGATATGGTAAGAAGAGTCTTAGCAGCTTGTACTACTGTAGCTACTCCTTTTCCTTTGCCCTCTACTTCAGGTAATGGTTTACTGCTCTCAACAACTGGTTCTCTAAGGACAACTCCTTTCGTAGCACTCCTTGTTGATTCAGCATGTTCTTTAGCACTCAGCTCCAAGGCTTGTTGTAGAACCGGATCTTCTTCATCTCTTAGACCTAGTTCAGGTACCACCATCTCTTCATCATCAACTCGACCTTTTGTCTTGGTTTTCTTAGATTTCAACTTCTTGATTGATGCCTTCCTTTTGATCTTCTTATTTTTCTTAGATCCCTCAACTTCTGTGGGTGCATCCTTTCTTTTCTTTGATTTCGATTTAGATTGGGTTTGTTTGATGGATTTCTGGGTTTCTGGTTCAGGGGTTTCGGCTTCACTTCTTACCTTATCAGAGAGAGACTTTTGATATTCCTCTATTTTGCTCAGATAATCCTTATAATAGGAGGCTTGACGAATATTATCTGTAATAAGGAGCTCAGGAATAAGCCTTCCAAAGACTTCTTGTTTGGCCCCTTTAGCAGCCCACTTGAGATTTCCCAGAACAAATTCTTCAGAGGACAAATGGAGAGGAGAATCAGTTCTGGGATGGAACTTATGAAGAGAGTAGAGGTGGTGGATTATCATTTTAGTGAATCTGATGCTAGGAATTAACATCTTTCTCACTGTCTTCCTGCTGGCCAGATTTGATTCCAGTTTAGCTTTGTCTTCTAGGAAGGTGTGAATGGAATGAATGAATTCTTCCCAGATCCTTTCAGCGAAATCTATGTTGGAACGTTTTACGATTCCCCATAGAATTTGAAGCATGGAGCCCTAGGTCTTTCAAAAGCAGAAGTCTTCCCAGTAAGACACAAGTTGAGGATGGTGGCGATAGTTCTCCATGGTTGATACATTTCACTGGTGACTACTGCTGACACCTTGAGGATGGTTGATGGATAACCCAGATCATTAATGAAGTGGACGAGAGCCTCGGACGTAGGAGGTTGAGTAAAGGGTTTATCAATAACAACAGGGGAGATCTGAAGAGCCTCTCTGATGGTGTCTTTGGTCAGCTCATACCATTGTTCATCTAACTGACAATGGTAATTACCAGTGTCTTTGTTGAGTTCAATCGTATTCCAGAACTGTTGAACGTATATAGACGGAACGGTTGCACATGCTGTGAATGCTCTGAAGAAATTGGTATCCTTTAAGATATCAACAGATATCTTGTAAATAGGATTGGGTTGAGGTCTTGTCACATCGATATAACAGTTGCTCCTTCCAATAGGGATCCATTTGTTCTTAGGAAGGATTTGTTCATCTGTGCGAACAGGTGTTGAGACTGCAGGGTTTGGTTCTGAGGAAGTAGTGATCTCTGTATCTGTCATTGTATCTACACACACACATTCACAGAAAGACAGTATGCCTATGCAAGTTAAATGGGAGTCAATCCTCGAGGTTAGCACAGAGACTATGTGTACATAACAAAAGACTACAGTAGATCAAGTAACACACAATTGTGAGAGACCAAATATGCAGCAACCATAATGCACATTATAAAGTATTAACTGCACAGCTCAACTGTATACAAACTACAACATTAGAAAAGGACAAGCTGCAACTGTAATCATGTAGACAAACTGCATATGTAAGCATATAGACATAACATGACAATACAGACAAACTGCATCCATGACACAGTAGACAAACAACATCCATAATCATAAAGACAGACCGCATTCATGATAATTCAGACAAACCGCGTTCGTGATTAATCAGACAAACCGCGTTCGTGAACATACATACAAACAGCATCCATAATCATAGACAAACCGCATTTATGATCAATCAGACAAACCGCATTCATGATAATTCAGACAAACCGCATTCATGATTGTTTAGACAAACCGCGTTCGTGATTGTTTAGACAAACCGCGTTCGTGATTGTTTAGACAAACCGCGTTCGTGATTGTTCAGACAAACCGCGTTCGTGATTAGTCAGACAAACCGCGTTCGTGTTTAAACAGACAAACCGCGTTCGTGATTAAACAGACAAACCGCGTTTGTGATTAAACAGACAAACCGCGTTTGTGACTAAACAGACAAACCGCGTTTGTGACTAAACAGACAAACCGCGTTTGTGATTAAACAGACAAACCGCGTTCATGATCATACAAACAACCATTATCCATAATAGCACAGACAAACCGCATTCATGATGAATAGACAAACAGCATTCAAGAACATTCACACAAACAACATCGATGAACAAACCATAAAACAACCTACACCCTAGATCATATAGAGAGTAATAATTTCAGATCAAACATTTTGCAAACACCTCTTGACATGCCAAATCATTAATCAAGCAAATCAATTAATTCCATACCAAATATTGCAAAATCTTTGACTTAGAACAAACAAACCGCATCGTAGAATAAAATCCCACGAAATCGATTAATCACTCATTACATGAAAACTGTATATACATACAATGAACAAGACGAGAGCTTATTGGAATCTAACCTATCATAGTCCAGATTCACTCTAAGCTAAACTTGCCATCAATTGATTTAACGCATCCAAGGATTCATGATCTAACCGACAATAAGTTCAGATTCCTCAACTTTGTTAATGAGAAATAATACACTCACCCCTAAAGACATATCAATCGTTAACCAAACGAAAAACTCCTAGACTCATGAACGATTTTGACTTTTTGGAGTCAAACATCATTCGAAAAATAATAACATACCACATCATATCTTGAAAGATGAGACAATAGAAGAATCTAATAATTATCATTACACACATAGATACGTAACCCATCAATCAAAGGTAAGTAACAACAACTAACCTAGGATCGATAGAGGAATCGTACGAATCAACCTAGAAAAATCAAACGAAACGTTTAGAAACTAGGAATGATACAAGTAATAGCCTACTGATATGGGTGAGGATCGATAATTACCTAGGAAGAAGCTCAATGGGTGGATTAAATTGGGCGATCGAGGGTTTAGTTAGAGAAATAGATGAGTTCGGTTTGATTTAGAGGAGAGAGAGAGATATGGGACAAACCGCGTGGATCTAGAACCTTAAATATCTTTACCTAACATTCCAATTATCCGTAATGACACTTTTGGTCCCTGTCTTTGTTGGCTTGACAAACCGCATAGGTTACAAGATTAAAAACTTACTCCTAACTCTCCTCTTTTTACTAAATGACACATGTGGTCCCTGACTTTCCTATCAATCGAACTTCTAACACTCATAGGCATCCAAATTAATTCAGATACAACACACTAAATCCCTAAAGACTTAATGATAGCCCAATCAGATGCCATAGATTCAGAAATTACACAATGAATACTCATAGACAAGTTTAAATTGCTATTGCTCTCCCCCTCAATCAATGGCTTCACTTCTGTATAGAAATTTAGACATTGATTGAACCGCAATTTATCACTTGGTGAGATTAACCGTGAGAGCCTTTAGGACAACAAAGTATCACCAGTATGAATGAACATGAATATGAAGTAATCCATGCTCAGGTGAACATCACCTTGACGAATAGTTGTCATTTTGGTGACAATTTGTCTTCAACTGGGAACGCGGGTTGCTATCTAAAGTAATAGCAAGCCATAGAGACATGATTTACTTATTAGGAACAACTTCTGTTCGAGCTTCATTTAAAACCCCGTGTCATTATTGAATGACATTTCTAGGATCGTAAATGTTATCGATATCCAGAAGACATGCCTCACCTTATCCAAGAACACATATTACTATATACATAAGAAGCATGTACCTATAAAATAAGAGTAACTGTACATAACAAGAAAGAAAAAAAATAAAAAGGATACTAGAGATACTCTTCATAAAATCAGTACGAGTTTTGAACTGAATTGTTCAAAAGTCATTGTCCCCGTACATCACAGGTGGGTTTTCCGAACCTCCTCTTTGGGAGTTGATATCCCCTTAGGTAGCCACACTTTGAGTTTCTTCTTGAAGCATTCTGTGAGAGTGGCTGCACACAGAAACCGTCTCCCTGCACTATCATAAGTATTTTGTTCGCATATGTATTGGTTAGTGACTATGGGATCCTACCTCTGTGGTTTCTTGCAAACATTCTTAGAAGCATTTTCTGTGTCAGTAGGTACCCACTGAAGACCAACTTTCTTAAAGATTCTACCAGTTGGCAACCATCTTAGGCACATTCTAAATATGCGATGTTTCTGATGCACCTTAGTGTTTTTACAAGAGAGAATTTCTTGTCTTTCAGCACTAGAACTATTAGGCTTCCTAGGGTGCTTCATCAGTTCTATAGGCCTATGGTGACTGTTGGTCGTAGTGGAGACTGTAGTGACATGAGCACTAACTTCCTTAGTTAGTGTCATGTGAGACTTATCCTGAAAGTGACTCTTAGCTACTTTTCCCTTATGACTATGTTGTGAAGTGACTGATTTTGGCAAACACTTAGTCTCACCAACTTGGGGAGCACACCTTGAATAAGGGGCAGGTGTTTCCAAGACTGATGGTTTGACAGACTTAGGATTCACCCTGTTCTTGGCCGACTTCTTAAAGTCATCCCTATGAGAAGCTAAAGAGGAACTTTTCCTTAGATTTTGTGCTTGGAAGTGATCATTTACAACTATCAAAGATTGTGTTGGGTTTTTCCTCTTGGATTTGATATCCTTGACTGAGCCATACAATTGTTTAATTTGTAATTTAAGTGTTTCATTCTCAGCCTGTAACTCAACAGTCTTAGCATCAAGTGTGGTTTTATCATCATTGACCTTTTCTTGCAATTCACTTAGTTTGGTTCTTAACATGTTAATAGTCGCGTTCTTGGCCACTAGCTGATCTTTCAACTCATTTATCATAAAAAATTCCCGAATGTCAGGTAATTCAGGGTTTTTTGATGGAAGGTTAATTTGGAACTTTTCTTTTATTTGTTGCATTGAAATTTCAAGATCAACACAATGTTTTTCCAGTTTTGAAAATCCCTTTAAAAGTTCATTGTAAACCCTCTTTTCAATCATATCATGTGATTTGAAAGACTCAGTCGTAGGCAAAGAACTCGACGAATTATCATGTACAAGTTCATTAGAAACAGTATTATCTAGATAAGACAGATGTACCACAGTAGACTGTTCTTGGTGATTTTCAGATTCGTAGGATTCCTTCTCACATCTTGTGAAGTCACTTCCTGTGCTGACACCATCATCCGTTTTGTCTGATTTTGTTCCATTCCTACCCTGTTGACCTTTTTCCTCAATGAACCCATGGACATCCCTTATCAGCAGTAGCAGTGTTGTTTTGTACATTTCAATTTCTGACCCAGTATATTTAGCGAAACACTCTTTAGTCACTTGACAGTCACAATTATAGTCCATAGTGTATTGAGAGTTGATGAACACTTGGAGTTGATTGTTGATCACATTGAGAGCGGCTCTGGATTTATCTTCAGAATATTCTTCCTTGACCAGCTCCTGTTCTAGTTGATCCAGATATAATGTCATCATGACTGTGAAATCACAAATTTCCTGACCAAAGAGTGAAGCGAAAGCCCGTGTGTACCCCATCACGTATTCAGAGTTACCGAACAGAGCCTTAATGTGTGATAGAAGTGAACGGAAGCATGCTACTTGACTTTCCTTTGCATTAGCCAACTGCATAACCTGAAGCCATTCATCCATGTGTGACTGCGAGTGTGACTCATCAGTTCCAGCAGAATCAGTATCACTTGTTTCTGTTAGAGATGTGTAATTATAGTTCCCATGATCCTCATTAGCATCGTACAGTTTGAGAACCTCCGATATGAGGGAGTCTGAGTTAGTTGTCATAGTGAATACGGGATTTTACTGATCTTGTGATTTAACCGAGAAATAGAATCTTTCGCGGGAATTTCTAAAATCACCAAGACACAAACCGCATAGACAAAGTTCAAGCTGGAGAGACAAACCGCGTTGATACAAACCGAGTACACGCTGCAAAGACAAACCGCGTAGACACAAACCGAGTTCACGCTGGAAAGACAAACCGCGTTGACACAAACCGAGTTCACGCTGGAGAGACAAACCGCGTTGATACAAACCGCATACACACCTCAGAGACAAACCGAGTATACACAAACCGAGTTCACGCTGCAGATACAAACCGCGTAGACACAAACCGAGTTCACGCTGGAGAGACAAACCGCGTTGATACAAACCGAGTACACGTCGCTTTCAATGCTTTTTGTCCTTTTGCCTAAACTAGTAATAAGACAAGCCGCGTTCTCGATGGGACACAAACCGCGTTCAAGAACACGTCCAAAGTACACAAACCGCACCCAAGAACACTTGGATAAAAACACTCGAATCACCCAAAAACACCACACAAACCTTAAATCTGTGAATCCAAGCACCAAATACTACTCTTATACTGTTCCTAAGCTAGAAAGTACAAGGTATAACAACTTTTAATCACTAAACAAAGCACAAAATGAAATTTATGTAACTTGTCAAATCGAACTAAAAAACCTCAAAAACTAGACAAATCCGTGAATACAAACTCTCATGGACCTAACCATGGCTCTTGATACCAATTGTAGGGTATTCACAATGCAAGAAACACTTGTTTGAGGCCTTAGTATGGATCGAATGACAAAGAACTAGAGAGAGAAAGTGGGAACTTCTAGAGAGAGAAAGACTATGTGTATATTAGCTTGAAATGTAGGGAAGTTCCAACCCTTCCCTTGCAAGGGAAGGGGTATTTATACTTACTACATAATATGCCCCTAGCGGGCTGTAGAGTGAGCTGACAGAGGGTAAAGACCCGACCCACTCCACAATACTAATTAATAACTAATCTACTAATAATATTACTGATAATCCTACGAGCTATGATGAGCTAATAAGTACTCGGGGTGACCGAGTCTTCAGCTGAATATTCATATTCCTAACACCGTCTTATTTATAGGGAAAAACGATGCGCCGTATTGAAAAATTGGAATGCGCCGTATCTATTTAATCTCGTTGACTAGTCAATGAGTCCTAGTTGGTCAGAGATACAGCGCTTGGGATATTTAGATCCGCCGTATCGCTATCTTAGTGAACGAAATTTAAATAAGGAACGTACCTCGGCCTCCGCAACACAATTCCTTATACATCAAATTGGGGTTAAACGGCAAACCATATAAATGAATTCAAAATAAGAGCAATAGGCATAAACGTTTTATTAATAATTGTAATCTTATTGTTTAGTGGATAAGGATTTATTCCGAGGTTAGGAACAAATATCGTTTTTAAGCATACAAAATTAAGGTTACAATTTGAATCAGATGTATTATATGGATAATAAAATTGAGATTATATTGTAGAGAACTTTCCTTTGGGCTGGTTGAATTATCGTAGAGGTTACCTGGAATTCTATTTCAAGAATTTAAGACGTTCAATGTTACCAGTACTGAGTTTTCCCCACTCTAGTTGTCTAAGGTTCGATCACTCCAGCTAGCGTCTCTCGGTTTGGTTCAGAATGTAATCTTTCATGGTGATGCTTGAGTCATCATTTATCCTGAAAATAAACAACTTGTGCACGAGAGTAGCGGACCGATCAAAGTAAATATCAAAAATCAACTATACTTATCAAATTGAATTCGTCGTATTAACAAAAGTTAATGCGCCGTATTTTCGTTACGTTTCAAAATACAAGATTTTTGATTCAGAAGATACGCCGTATCGACAGAGATCGATGCGTCGTATCTGTTTAATAATTCGAAAACTGTTTTTAATTAAAATAATAGATACGCCGTATCTGCTAAAGCAGATGCGTCGTATAGCGTTAACGTTTAGAAATTTTTTTTTATCAAAAACAGATAAGCCGTATCTTGGGGAAAAGATGCGTCGTATCGAATTAATTAAACGCGTTGTATTTTATAAAAATTAAACGCAATACGCCGTATCTATGAAAATAGATGCGCCGTATCGTTTGAATAAGCTCAGTACAACGATAGCAGAACACAGAAAATACGAAAAATAAAAACTAATAAAAAAAAACAAACGAAAATAAACAAAAATAAAATCACACAAAAAACAGAAAATATGCAAAATAATACAATGAATGCAATTTAACTAATATACAACAGAGTTAGCGGTTAAATTAAAAATTAAAAACCTAATTAAAATACTAATCAAATTAACAGATAATAACAATTCACTCCCCGGCAACGGCGCCAAAAACTTGATGGGTGCGTGTTGTGTCGTTTCGGTTTAGCAGTATTAATGCCTACTCAAGTTTTAAATTTATATTTAGCCGACTTATCAATAACACACACACTTAACGAGCAGTGTACCCGGTCAGTATGAATATAATGGTAAGTAGAGTGTCGATCACTAAGAGTGGAACGTATTATCTAGTTATTCTAATCAGTATTTTAATATTCTACGTTAACTATACAACCTAATCTAACGCAAGGGGGTTCAGCCTGAGAGACTGGCACGTTTTGGTTGCAATTAAATAATAAACTAAACTAATGAGCACGAATCAGCGATAGGCACGCACGTACACAGATAAATAATCGAGACAATAAGAAGACCTGTCCTGATGATTAAGTAGATTGTCACTTGTTTTATTGATAGTTTTATATGAAGTGTATGTAATTAACCCTTTCTCGTTGGCCCTAATCTTATCGGCGAGAAATCCCTTAATGCTTACTTATGTCTAAAAGTTATTCCTAAGTGATCAATTTAGTAACAACCGTGGGAGCCACATTCTCTTCCGTAGTCAAATGCGCAGGCCACTAATAAACACAGAGGTTATCAATGCACTAATAAGTAGTAACCAAAGACATCAACATATAAACTTTAATTGATGGGAAAGCAGTTTTAAGGGAGTGCAATCTTTCTCCTCACATTACACAAGCCACCAATCCTGATGAATTAAAGTTTACTAACACAATAAAACAAAACTACTTAATGAATTAAATACATGTAGGACCTTCTTACAGCTCTTGTATCTTCGTTCGGGTGTGTCTTGTGCTGCCTAATCGTCTGAATTCGGCCTTAGGTTTTCTGTACTTCGGTCTTCTAAAACTGTCGAACTCTTTTCCTTCGTCTGACTTTGGGGTATTTATAGTTTCTGTCTGAGGGTAAGATGCGGCGCATCTAATAAGTAGATGCGGCGCATTGACTTAACTTCGCGTGGGGTCCAAGATTAATATATTCAGGAATATTCGTACACCGCCAGAAGATGCGGCGTAACTCCATTTATAGATGCGGCGCATGTCCTCTTGTATCTTGGATCGTATCTTGTGAAACCTTGATAGTGATGCGCCGTATGTAATAAGTAAGATGCGGCGTATCTGGAGCAGAATGTCTTGATCTTGTACATTTCAGTAGACTCTTATCTTCTTGCTTGTTTTGCTCCCTAATTAGTCCAAAATCGCCAAGTTTCACCAAATGCTTGTTTTTAACTGAGAATTACAAAAGTAAACGACTAAGTATCAATTCTTACAGATAATATAATAAAACAAGTCAAATAAATAGGATAAATGACGGTAATAAAATGTACTTATTTGAGTTCATCGAGAGGGTGATATAGAGAAAACTTTGGCAGAAGGCGGCGTCTGAAAGTGGCGGTGGTGGCGCGTGACGGTGTTAGGCTTCTCGGTTGTAGGTGAAACTTTCCAGAAATGATGTGGATGCCTTAATCTATCGATTTGGGTAAAAACTTTAACTCGTCGGAAAATTTTTTCGGTGACGGAGTCTGCCGGACGGTGGTGACGTAATACGGGACTAAGGTTCACATTTCTCAAGATATCTCACGTTTCTCAAGCTCAAATAAATTCAGAAAAAGTTCAACTACTAAGGTGATGTGAAAATAATTATTTGGCTAGTTAAAAATAGTTTGAGAAATCACCGGGTGTTATAGCACATACATCATATTTGGAAACCCGTCCCGGATTTCAGTTTAACTTATTAGTTCCGGTTTCGAAGAGGTGAGGGTACTTGCGCTTGAACTCGTCCTCGCGTTCCCAGGTGAAACAGCTTTGATACCATTTGTAACACCCCGAAATCGGATCAGCGGAAACATACGGGTCGGGGGGTGTTATTGAATAGTTATCACAATCACAAGGTACAAAGAACAGTTTTACTTAAACCATTTTAGAAGAAATTTCATAATTTAAAACATTCAATTTACATTATTTAAAATAGTGTGGAAAATAAAGTTTCATAAAAGGGTTTAGAGTGGTCCCAAATAGTTTTCTAAATCTTCTACGACCATGCCATGCCCTTCGCCAAGCTCCTCCAAAGGTATGATATGCAGCGGAAATAATTTAACACATGAGATAAAACATGCTAAAAGTCAACACAAAGGTTGAGTGAATTCATAGGTTTAAATAAAATAGTTGATCACAATGTTTCAAGTTTTCAAGAAAGCGGGCTACGTTGTTATACGCCCGGAAGTTCAGATGTAACCACTGCACTAAGCTCATGACACACAAAGCGTTAATCGGCACCAGTAACCCTGGCGTAAGTCGACAGTAACCGCGGATTTCATAATATATCAGTTGCCCTCAAAGCTAGGTATCTTGCCAAATACCTAGATAACTCAAATATAGCACACCCGTGTTGCCTACCCGGTCAACAGGGTGGGATGGTCAAATCCTACAGGCCTATATACTATAATCGCGCTCACCCGCAGGTGATTAATGGTTCATGATCGAGGGATTTGCTGTTGGCAAGGAAGGTACTTAGTACGTATCAGGTGGTTCGCAAAGTGGCTACTGCTTCACTCACAGTACCAGAAAAGTATAAATGTTGTTTCAACTCAAATAAGTTTCAGAATCAGAAAGCATAGTTTTCAGTTCAAAATATAGTTTCCAAACCATTGTGACCATAGTCAAAACAGTAGCATGTATCTCACCCCAAGTAGTTTATAAAACAGTTTAAGCAAATAAAAAGTGGGGCTATGAACTCACCTCAGTATGCAGCAATGCATGACATTCACAAAGATCACAACTGGCATCAAGTAGCAAAGGCACGATGATATCAAAAGTAGAGCACAACGGCACTGGATCGGCACAACCTAGTATACGACTAATATATCTCAGCAATAACCTTAAAGGGATTTATGAAACAATACTCGTAATTGAAATGTTAATGTTTTATTTCAATGGCGTTTTGAGTTAAATAAAGTTTAAGACTCGTGTGGATCCGGGACGTTAAAATAAATAAAAGTCGGCAAACACGAACGGTACGAAGAAAGAATAACGACGGGAAAAGAGGAATTAAAAGGAAGAAGAGAATCATAAGAAAGACAATCAAAAATTATATAAACATCAACGAGGTTTATAAGTTATTAGTATATGATTAAATTATAAAAGATGTTATCGAAATTTGGGCATGACGCACCCGTTTATAAGATATATCCAAGTCGTTATGACTATTGATTACAAGTTTTATCATTACACTTTATAAGTTTAATATATCTAATCGATCGATATTATACGAGTATATATTAGTTATTAGACTTATCGTCTATATCGATTATGTTTTACAAAAATAATTAACCAAAACAATACATCGCAAAACGAAAAAGAAATAATAAATGACTTAATAAAACAATAAAAGAAATATAAGACTCAAGGGTATTGGGCTCCGGCCCAATACTCAACTCACACACGTTAGGCTTACATTGGGCCTTCGAATCCGATATATGGGTTTATAAACCATTAGATAATTGTTGTGACTCATTGAGTCACGGCTCGAGTCTATTGAGCCAAAGGCTTTGGTTTTTGGCTTTAAGCCAAACCAAATTCAATTGTTATTACCAAATTTTTACAATTGCCGTTTTGAATCAATTTTTAATATATGTTTGTGTGTCAAGTCTTATTGTGGCTATGCCGTGACTCATTTGAGTCACGGCTTTTGCCAATCCGAGCCAAAGGCTCACAATTAGTTTTTACATAACCAAAAATCTGATTTCCAATTTCAAAACACAACACAACCACAATGTAATATTCGAACCCAACACAAACACAAATCCAAATCCAAATCCGCAACAAAAGTAGTAACACAATGGGGACATATGGGTTATGCCGTGACTCTTTTGAGTCACGGCTTGAACCATTCGAGTCTATGGACTCTTTGACCAGCAATACACCACATCCATGAGACCACAAGGCATGGCCGTGACTCTATGGAGCCACGGCTCGAACCATAATATGAGTCAATGGCTCACTGGCCATAGCAATACAGCAACACAATCAGTCCACAAACACAAACACGAAAACAACCACAATACAACAAACAAACCCTAACCAAACCCCCATTACTGCTACTGTCTATACTAATCAGTATCTAATCCAAAACCAACCTCAATCCAATAATTCAAAACACAACCACAAATGCGCTATCTCTACTGCCTACTCCACTCAACTCAAAACAATCAAAATCCAACAAATCCAACCACAACCACGAATAAATAATACAACCAGATCGAAATAGGTAAAACTTAAATTACAACTAGAGTTACATAAATCCTAAGATTCCACAGCTTGAACGATACATAGCAGAGTAATATTCGTAAATCCTTAAGCATTATTATATATACTTTACTTTGAAATTTTTGTACTTAAACAAATATACATATGCAATAGGTACAGATCACTCTATGAAGAAAAACCACCATTATGTGTCACCAGGTACCGTTTACATGATGTTGAACAGGAAAGAGCCAAAAACCGCATCTCATTTGCAATACTACTTACACATAATCCAGACACCTATAAGGTCAGTTACAACAACAAATATCCATTTACTGTTTACCATCTATTATATAAAACACCTATATATGAACTAGCATATCTCATCCTTTATTAGGGAGTTCGCTTTAGTTGTGAGGCAACAATAACTGCACTCAATAAAGACAGGGGATGGTACTACACTGCATGCAGTTTTTACACCTTCAAAGCTACAAGAATCAACGGAAACTATGAATACAAACAACATGGAATGATACCAGCTCCTAACTACAGGTAATCAAATAACAAATAAACCAATTAGTTTGTTCAGACTCACTTACTGACATACTTCATGCATACAGATACAATTTTAGAGCAACTCTAATAGATGGCAGTGCAACAACACAGTTTATATTCTTTACACCTAAGGCAGATGAATTTGTTGGTGACTCTGTAAATTTAGTTGCATCAAAAAACAATGGTGACCCACGACATTTTCCAGAAGAACTAGAAGCAATTGTTGGCACGCATCATACATTTCAGTTTCATTACAACCCAACTTGCAGAGAAGGATCCGTCGAATTTGTCATTGATGAAATATTTGATAAAACAGTTACGACAAGACAAATTGAAGCACAACCTTTAGGTAAACATAACCATTTGACATAAAAAAATCAATATACAACTTTTAAACTTTTTTACTCTAAAAACATAATGCCAATACATCCTAATTTTTGCATTCCAGTTCCCGCAGCATCAACACAAGTTTTAGATGTTATTGACGCAGTTCCAACAACACCAAGCCTTACCCTTATAGAACAACAACAGCAGACTCTAGAAGAGGGAGGCTATCCAAAAGGTACTAAACTCTCACGATTAACACAGCTAACATTCACCAAGATGCAAAGTTTCATCGTATCGTTTACCAGGAAAGTAAGAAAGGCCATGCTCCTTAAGCATACTTGAAAACAAATAGTGATAAAGCATAACTCATTGATTTTTTTTTTTTCCTTTTTTTCTTCCTACTATTACAGGCATGGCCACACCACCAACAACATACTTAGGAATGCAAACTAGATCCAAAACAGACCTAGGCTCAAGTGGTGCTCATAAAACAGCCAAACGACCTCTGTTCACAGATAAACCGACAGATAGTAAGAAAAAGAAAACTTAATATGCACGGTGCACGAATACTCTTTTGCTACTTCAGTACAGACTTCTAAACTTTAGCCTACGAGGCATGCCGAATAACTAATGTACTCTTTTGCTGCTGAATTGTACACTTCTAAACTGTCTCCTGAACACAATGACCTATGTAACTAACTATCACTACTAGAACCCTTCCTGGATACTGGCTTATGTGAATATCTACAATGACTAGCGCCACTACTGTTAATGTCACTTTGTGCATTCACCAGATGCTAAACTCTGTATTTTGTATAACTATTTCCTGCATAAATCTTATCACAGCCTACATGTTCAATCATACACACAAACATATCAAGTAGAAGCTTTCAATCGAAACACACTCATAAAGGCCACAACTCTTATGATTTACTTACAAAATAACCTTTTAAAAGAGATTTTTTTTACCAGTGCAGGATTACTCCCCTTTACCAAAAAAAAAAAAAAAAAAAAAAAAAAAAAAAAAAAAAAAATAGATTTTTTTTTATTTTTTATTATTATTATTATTTTTTTTAAACAACATGAATACTTACCATTGCAATCGGAACAATAATTGTTCGAATCGAATTTCCCATCGCCAGGAATGATTCATCATCTTCTATATGGAAGTTTTGATACACAAAAAGATAAGCCATAAGAAAGGATAAGGGATAAGTAGTACGCATCTTTACCCATTTTCAAAATATTCTTTATCGGCAAACGTTTGCTTTATTTAAACCATTTCTTAAAAAAATAATAATAAATAAATAAAATTAAAAAAAAAAAAAAAAACATAAGAGGTTAAAAATAATTTTTTTTCCATAAAAAATTAAAGTGATTCTTAATTTCATCGAAGAACTTTGTCATATATAATTATATTGTGAACGACAATGCTGTGATCATAATGGGAAATATGAATTTTAGTCTAAAACCTGATGTTCACTCAAAAAATGATTGCATTTCAGGATTATACTAATTTTATAAGGGATTTCGTGTGACCTTATGCATTTAAGCTCTATATAAATTCCACATTTTTAATCGTTAAATGCGTAACCATCATACCAAACGTCTACTCGATTTGTACATGTAATTATTTAGCCCTCTGTACATTTCTTGAGAAACAATGATTCATGTTTATCTATATTTTCAAATTTTAAAAAGGATTTTAAAAAATATGGTCTACGACTTAAGAATTATTAACGATCAAAATGGGAATCTCCTACTACAAATTTATCTACTATATTCCGGACCATATACCACATCATAACATTGTTCTTCATCCTGCAAAATCTAAAAAAATAAGTACACCCAAACATATGAAATCGGCCATGCATGCAAACTAACCCGTTTGCATAACAATCATTAACAAAGTTCCACTCAAAAAAAGGCCCGCCCCGCAGCATCGCACGGGCACATATCCTCGTTAACTACCACATTAGAATAATAATGTACTATCTGACACTTTCTCTTAGTTACCCTATTTGATGGTAACTAAGAGAAAGTAATGGTATTTTCCTTAGTACATTTGATGGTGAGCATTTATTCGCATATTAATCTGTTTGCAAAGGACCCTATCGACTGACACAAACTCTCGATAATTGTCTGATGGATGGTCGTAATAAAGGAGGTAAAGGTGATGCAATGGTACATTGGTAATACATGGTCTTAATTGCTTCATAAAATCCTTAAAACTGATAATGGATCAATTTCATATAGAAGAATTTTAGTTTTCCACATTCCTACTAAAGCCAAATATTATAAACGACTTCACTTTTTGTAATGGTGGTTGGTTCCTACATCGAGGGCCAAAATGAGGTTGATCTCATCATGATGAAGAAATAGGCAAATATAGTTGTCGAATTGGTTGTTGGGCACAAATCTAGTGCAAGCTAGTGGTTATTCAATACGTAAGGTCTTAGATAAGACTCTCTTTTTATAATAATTTATATATTAGCAAAAAGGTTCATGATGCATTTCCAAGAATGATAATTAAATATATATATATTTTTTTATTTTTTTAAGATTCACTTTTGAAAATCTCCTTTTTTGACCATTTTTTTTAAGCGTAATTCAAACGATATCATAATTTATTCTACAGTGTTCTCTTTGTAAACAATTGTTGATGTGATAGTCGAGGAAAACCATATCCAAAGTAATATAACGATATAATTGTTAAATAAACTACAAGCATACTAAAGTGGTGTTTGAATTCAACTTAATTGACTTAATATGAAGAAAAAAAACTGAATTCATTAAGTCATATGAAAACTGTTTGTATGTGACTTAATAGAGAATTTTAACAAACAAGCCGTAAGATGTCTTTGTTTGGTTTAGTAGTATCAAGGGTGTAGTTGCCTCATAGACTAAGCGATGGTGGAAGGAGTGTGTGAGTTTGCTTTGTTTAGCGGTACCCAAGGGGAAAAAAATAGCTACACACATTAATGTATAAAAAACTAAAACTTAAATGATATAATGGAAACCATCATTTTTATGAATCAAGTACGCCATTCTTTAGATCAGGGGCGGAGACAGAGGGGGGCTTTTCAAAAGAAAACAATTTGTAAGCATTTTACGCACATGAAATGCAATTTGCAAAAGAATTGTGGAATTTGATTGACACTTCAAAAGGTAGCTTAACCCTTGCCCTCTTACCCAACCAGAAAACTGATAGAATAGAACCGGTTCACATCCAATAAAATATCATGCACAAAGCCGAATACACAACACACTGAGTTCACTTTAGTCACGTGAAACACAAAACACTCTTCCGAGAAGATATCGCCTCCATAGGTAGACTACATAATTCCCCGTAGGTGTAATTTTATTAATGACCATTATTTATAATGGTGAAACCCTAATACCCTAAACCCACAAACCGGGCTTGGACCTATTTATCCACTAATACTCCCCCCGCAGTCCGAGCGGCGAAATCGCGAAAGCTCGGACTGGAGTAGCAAACTAGAAAAGAAAAAGAAACATTAACATAATAAAAACATAACTTTAGTCGACTCGTAACAAAACCGTACCAACGATCGACTTTAGTCGACTGGTAACAAAACCATAACAACGGTCGACTTTAGAGACTGATACAAACAAACATAACTTTAGTCGACTCGTAACAAAACCGTACCAACGATCGAATTTAGTCAAATGGTACCAACAGTCGGCTAAGTCGACTGGTAACAAAACCGTACCAACGGTCAACTGGTAACAAAGCCGTACGAACAATCGACTAACAAACAAACAATAAACCGGATAAATCAAAGTATCTTTAGAATAAAAAACAAAAGCATTTTTTTTTCTCTTAAACAAAAACAAAAAACAAATTTTAGTATTAAAAACAAATCAATACTCTTGCGGAGTTGCGGCAACGAGCAAGAATATTAGATAACAAAATTAAACACAAGCCCAAATTCGGATAGCAAAACCACTTTTAAACTAAATAGCCCAATACCAGTATACCACTATCAATAACCCTTTTCTCTCTTCTTTCTTTCAACCAAACGCAGCCACCAACCAAACTAGAAGCAGATTCATAAAAAAGTTTCTCCTGTTTACCTGCTTGAACAACTACAAACAATCCACAATCACAAATTAACTTCGTTCCTTGGTTTTACCTTAAACGAAGTCGTCTTTTGTTTCTTTGTCACAACCGAACACAAATGTTTTTGACTTCAATAGAGTTGAACACAAATGTTACATGTTTTTCGACCAGGATTCCCCTGTTTAAAATAGGTATAACTTTCATAACTTTTTTTTTTTTCTTTTTTTTTTTTAAATGCATAGAATATTTAGATTATTTTCTCAATGATGTGGTCGTAAATGTAGCAGTTATGTGCTATATAGTTATGTGGTTATGCGGTTTGTGGAGGTAATGGGTTGTTTGGATGATAAATGAGTGTTTGGGACTGCAGCCCATTTCATTCCTCACTTGATTCTCTTCTCTTTGCGTTCTTTATTTGTTCTGTTCTTGTATCCCTGCCTCAAGCTTGGATCTGGAATACTAACCACAGGGCAAAAGTTCCATGTAGATCTAAGATTTACCAAAGATCACATCCATTCATCTCGTCCGTCCATTTCTATTCCTCCCAGCCGTTAGATTAATTATTATTATTATTATTATTATTATTATTATTTTTTTTTTAATAATAATGAAAGGGCAACCAGTGGCGAAGCTTGCCAACTTTTAGTGGGGGGTCAGGATCTAATATACCGAAATTTCACAATTAAAATGGGGGGTCGAAACCTAACATACCGAAATTTTTCTACACGAAAACTATATACCCCCTATATCGCAAAAAAAATTTCGGGGGGTCGGGCGCCCCCCCCCCCCCCCCCCCCCCTATAAAGCTTCGCCCCTGAGGGCAACGTGGTAATTTCCCAACCATACACTCTTTACACGGTCTCATTCTACCACACATCTCACTCTCAATCAATCAATGCTCTCACCCACACAATAACCGTCTCAATCAATCGCTCTCTCTCGCTCTCACCCACTCTAAACCATCTCATTCAATAACCGTCACATGCACCATCAAATCCGTCGTTATCTCTCGCTCTCTCCCTCTCTCGTTCAATAACCGTCACATCATCACCATCAAATCCGCCGTGAAATGGCATCGAGTAAGGATAAAACGAAGGCCTCTTCTCTCGTTTCTGTTAATTTCCTTCATATTACGGTTATTTTTTTCATATTTCGGTTATTGTTAGTTTGATTATCATTAGATATTGTGTAAATTTGCTTATCAGTTATTTTGTTGTTATTTTGTTACTAGTTATAACTGATTAGTTTTGTTAAGTGTAATTATGACTTATTAGCTGATTTCAGAAGTTAACTGTTTGTTATATGACCGGTTTAATTAGCTGTGTTAGTTAGTTAATTGTTTCAAATAGGTGTGTTTATGATTGTTAGTTACAGTTCTGATATGATGAAATGAAATGTGTTTTAGTGTTATGTTTGTTAGTTACAGTTATGTGCTGTGGTGAGCGTTGCGAAACGTTTTATTTTGCGAGTTATAGTTATGTGAAGTTATGAGCTGATTTGAGGAGTTATTATAAGTTCATGTTATATATGTTAAATTAGTTTTTATAGTTATGTTAGCTGATAATTACAGTTATGTGCTTCGGTGAGCGTTGCCGGTTATTAACGTTTATTTTCACGCGTTATAGTTATGTGTAATGATGAGCTGATTTCGTCTGATTTGGATAAATAGTAGTTTTATTAATAGTTGTTTTTATCTTACATTTGGTTGCTTGTCGCACTAACAGTGGGATACTTGAGCCTTTTCATAGCATCATATTAGCCTCTCTAGTGTAGCTTGTTTTATTTTTTGCTGCTATTAATAGATCCTAGTACTAGCTTCTTATTTATGTGCTTGTTTCTCTAATTTGAGCTTGTTTGCTTAGCTTAATTCTGTCTGCAAGTTACCTATTTAGTCAGTTGGATGTTATTGGGACTGTGCTGAGTGTATTTTTTTAGAATCATATATGATTCTATGTGAATCATATATGATTCTAAAGTACAAGGGTGCTTGTGATATTCTGGTAAGTATTTTATAAGACAGAGCTTATGAATAATGTTCGTATGATTATGCTTGTGATCTGTTTTTCTGATTATTTTTTGTTTCTACTACAATCATATATGATTTTTCTAAAATCATATATGATTTTTTCTGAATCATATATAATTTTAGAAAAATCACATATTCTACTAGGTTTATTAATACATTTTTTGTTTTTCTTTTTTGTAGAGAGACTTTTTTGCCAAGATTCTATTCCAATATAGACATCCAAAAGCTGATGCTGTTTTGAATGCTAGAGCACGTGTTCTACAGATAAAATGGAAGACCAAGAACAACCATGTTGACTGTGGGGTATTTGCAATGATTCACATGGAATCTTATGTTGGTGAAACTGCTGGAAAATGGGATGTGGGTCTATGTAAAGAATCAGAGATGCAGGTTACTTTGTTGAGGCGAATGAGGTTTAAAATTGCCACCAAGATCCTTTTGCATGAGTTGAATTTGCATTCCCAAAAGATGTTTGATTTGGCCTTCAAGTTCCGGTCCGAGATAGACGAACAAACAAGGATCTTAATTATTGTGAATGCAATTAAGAACAGGGCTGATCGTGATCCCCCAAAAGACGTTTGTAAAGAAAATGTGCTTAAGATTGATGATAAATAGATGGGTCCATTTGGTGGTTCTAGTTAACTGATGTATTTTGGTAAAATCTGATGTTAGTGTATTTGGCAAAATTTGATGGTAGTATTTGATGGTAGTTAACTGATATATTTTGTAAACTGATGGTAGTATTGAATAAGTTCTGATGCGTAGTATATGACATGGTAAACTGATGGTTCTTTGATGTATGTTTTAAATTTTCTGATGGGTAGTATATGTTTTCAGTTTATCTTTTATTTTGAATCACATGTGATTCTCGAGAATCAAATATTATTCTTCAGAATCATATATGATTCTATGTGAATCATATATGATTCTATGAGAATCATATATGATTCTATGAGAATCATATATGATTCTATGAGAATCATATATTAAAAGAAAACATAGTTATCCTTTACATATATTCAGAATCACTTGTTAAATAAAAAAAAATATATTCAATTAAAAATAGTTGAATTAAGATCCTTGTAATACTTTTCCAACAGTGCGACATCTAAATAGATAGATTCAATAATAATAAATAAATTTAAAGAAATTGATATTCAAGAAGCGTTAGTTGCTTGTTCAGCTGCAACATTTCTCGTTGCTTGTTCACTTGCATCAGTTCCATCCTTTTGTGCAGCAGCAGTTCTTGCAAGTTTTGCAATATACTTTGGATTCAATGGACATGTCATCTTGGTGTGCTTGTTAGTCTTCTCACCACAAAATCCACATTTCCTTTTCCGCTTAGATGTTTCTTCAAGTGCTATTTCTCTTCCACTCTTTCTACGTGCTTCTTTAGACCAACCTTTGGTTGAAGCTTTGGATGGATTGTTGACATCTTGTTTTTCAGGTATCTTAACTGCATATACATCCTCAATCACATTTTCAATTTCTTTTTTCCGTGAAGGAGGTTTAGGCGCTTCATCCTCAATTCGTTTCTTGATTGATTTCAATTCTTCCACAAACTTTCCTAACTTGCCTTCATCTTTACCCAACAAATATAAACACTCATCTACCACGAAAGTAGCCTCATTTGTTAATTTCTCAACTGGTACATTTTTTTCTCCATACCTGTTTGTGTATCTTCTCAATGCAGGTGGTATTATATCTCTCCTCCAACGCCTCAAAATGTACTTTTCCGGGATCATTTTAACATCACGGTTCTTCAAAGCACAAAATGCGTGTCGACATAAGAACCCGAATCGAAGAAAGTGCCTACAAGTGCATTCTACTGACCCGTCTTCAGGAGAACGCAGAACCTTATTACAGAAAAGAAAGGGAAGAAAATTAGAACTTTTTTAGTTTTGGAATCATATATGATTTTCATGATTTTCTTATGATTTACATGAAAATCATATATGATTTTAAAGAGAATCATAAATGATTCCACAAGAATCATATATGATTCTCAAGAGAATCATATATGATTCCACAAGAATCATATAAGATTCTCAAGTGAATCATATATGATTCTCAATAGAATCATATATGATTTTTTATATACAATAATAACAGCTAAAATCATTTAATAATATTCAAGTAAATTTACCTTGTATTCTACTACTTTTTCAGATTCCTGCACCTCCTCTTCTCCTTTTTGTTTATTCAGAGTCCTATAAGAAGCCGCATTCCTATCTCTGACCCTAAGCATCTCACATCCCTCTTCTGTTCTAAACTCTTCTATTGTGCAATTCCAACAAGCTTCTTTAATTTCCTTTTGTACAAGCAGAAACATTGTTCTTGTATATACTTTAGATGCATGGCGTTCTATATTCAACTCTGTACAAAGTTTTGGAGCTGAGTCAAATGTGTTAAAGTCCATTCGTTCTTGCTGATACCTTTGCCTCTCCATTGCAGATTCGAAGCACATCATGAAATGAACCAATGTCGACCCGTGATTTGTGAAATGTCTAAAGAATGCATTTTCACTCTCAGACCTTGAAGTAGTTCTCATTAATCCAAATAATGGTGAGTCAATAAAATACGCTGGTATCCACATTTCTCGAAGTCTAAACATCTTGTTCATCCATTTGTGGTTTTGCAATTCAAAATCTTCAACCAATTTTGTCCAATTTTCTTCAAACTTCAATGGTTCCATGAACATATTCCACACAATCTTGTTCAACCTCTCTTTGAAATCAGTTTCATCATAGATTTCTTTACAAATCTGAAAAAAAAAAAAAAAAAAAAAAAAAAAAAAAAAAAAAAAAAAAAAAAAAATGTTATCCCTGTGAATCTGAAAGAATCACATATGAATCTTTCAAGAATCATATATGAATCTGACAGAATCATATATGATTCTACGATGATTCACGTTGAATCATATATGATTCTATGCGAATCATATATGATTATATCAGAATCATATATGATTCTTAAAAAAATCATATGTGATTCAACTGCTAACTTTTTAAAATATTATATAAATTGAAATACCTTTGCTGGAATTTTTTGGGAGATATGCCACATGCATAGTCTGTGTTTGGATTCAGTAAGTACAGATTCAATTGCTAACTTCATGGCTCCATCTTGATCCGTTACAATCATTTTTGGTTGTTTCCCATGTGCAGTCATGAATGATGTCAGTAGCCATTTGTATGCCTCTGCATCTTCTCTTAGAAGCATTCCCGCACCAAATGTCACAGACTTCTTGTGATTATCTATCCCAGTGAATGGAAAAAACACCATGTCGTACCTGAATATCAAAAGTTTCACACAAAAATTTCAAAATTGAATCAAAAGTTTCACATTTTATTCTATGAGAATCATATATGATTCCACAAGAATCATGTATGATTCCACAAGAATCATATATGATTCTTGTGGAATCATATATGACACTACATCTCCAAATTTCTTATAGCTGCATCAAAGTTACTTACTTGTTTGTTCTGAATGTTGCATCAAATGACACTACATCTCCAAATTCCTTATAGTTGCATTTGGCAACTTCATCCGCCCAAAAAATTGCAACCAACTCACTTTTTTCAACCTTATAATGAAATGTAAAGTTCGGCACATATTTCTTTCGGTTTTCCATTTTGTTTATCAGCATTTGCGCGTCACTTTCACCTATGCACACATTTATATCCCTTTGATGATTCTTGAAATCACTGCTTGTGCCATGAACATATTGATAACCACCTTTAATGCCACATAACAAACGGTGTGCCTTTGTCGCACCAAGTTTCATATTTGAAGTTTTCATAACGAACACCTTTTCCGCTTGAGTCATCTTCCTTTGTTTCTTTGTTAGATGCTGATACTCTTTCGGAATCATTAAATGATTGTGCTTAGAATTGAATTTATGTACTACATATTTTCCAGAAACATCATCCAAAGTTATTAATACCCGCGCCATACAACCTGTTACCCGTTGTCTTGTATTTCTTACTTGCTTATCACTGTTTTCTGGATCCAATGTGTTTATATTTATCTCTTTTGGAATCCCTTGCCTATTACACATAAGGTACTTACTTTTTACCACACCACTTCTTGTATTTTTTTGGGCCGATTTTTTAACTTCAAATCCTACTACTTCAGCATATTTGTTGTACATTTCAACACATTCCTCTACCGTATTAAACTTTTTCCCCTCAACAGGTAAATAAATATCATCAACAACAAGTTCCCAAGTAACAGATCCACCGGGAGTTTCTTCATGTGCGTATAAAGTCGGCCTTGGTGTCGTCACAGATGCTGAAATATAGTATTTTTCGTTAGAATCATATATGTTTCCACAAGAATCATATATGATTCACATAGAATCATATATGATTCTTGAGGAATCATATATGATTCTATGAGGAATCATATATGATTCTATGAGAATCATATATGATTCTTTGAGAATGAATCATATATGATTCTTTGAGAATCATACATTGTTGATACAAAAGTTGGGCGTTCCTTGTGAGGGCTTCTATTCTCGTACCAATTAGATCTTAATGCTGGGTGGAACCTGCGCACTAAGAAAAAGAACCAACACCGTTAGGCTTATCGAGGGATTGTCTCCCCCGATTATCCTCCGGCGTGAGAGTAAGTAATCGAAATTTAGGGTTTAGTGAAGAGTTAGGGTTTGAATGAAGTCGTACCTTTACCGAGGGCATGGGTGCCCTTTATATACACATGAAACCCTAGTAGGTTTCTTGTTCCCTACTCCTCGGCGTATTCGCCGACCTTGGATATTTGGTGTATATCCCCTTTATTTAGGAGATATTCCCAATCCTATCCGAAAATAGCTTTGGGCTTGGGCCTTGTAGGCCCAAACCGTATAAGTGGTAGTCCATTAATTGCCGTAGCGGCCCATACGTGGTGGGCTTATATATTAGTATTGTTTACTAATCGGGTCCGTGGCCCGGGTGTAGACTATACGTCATCATGTCCCCCCAGTCTAGTGTGCGCAGGGTAAAACCTGCGGATGCTAGACTAAAGACGTGTCGAAATTATTCCCCACGCGTACGCGGGAAGATTTCAAAAATTTACCGCCAACAACGCATGTATGATGTATCTAGTCCAAAAAAGGTGCAATTCGGGTACCTTGGGAAGTGGAGAAGTTATCCACTTGCCCTGTACCGTCAGCTCTCCCATCCACACGATTCGAGTTAGTGGGATACACGTGTCAACCATCTGTGGTGGGTGAAAAACTATATAAGCTACCGCCTCCCTTTACTGTGATATCCACAGTAAAAATCATATTTCCACCATTTTTATATCTTCCAATCTGCTATCAAAGAACGATAATCCGAAGGTAATAGCGCGTGCGCACATTCGAAAACACAAAATGGTTATGCAATTTCAGGATTTTACTTCTGACATAACCGAAGATGAACTGAATCAGTTCACCTCGGATTATTTTATCCCTTATGATCTGCACCCAGAGGTGCCAGGTCCAAATGACACCATTGCGAATTTCCCCGATGGGAAGGTGGGGCTATATACGCGCTTTTTCGAGTGGGCGAATCAGCGCGTACCCATTTCCGTGCTCTTGAGTGATATACTCAATTATTACGAGCTCCACATCTCCAAATTGCATTGTATTGGTGCTGGGAAAATCGCCAATTTTGAGGTGAACTGTCGCTTATTAGCGATTCACCCGACCCTCCAATTATTCCGCGCGTTCTATCACGCGACGTGGTCAAATGGGTGGGTTACTTTCGCGAAGCGCGTAGGTAAGTTACAATGCTATGTGAAGAAGGTGGATAAACTCAAGGACTGGAGGGAGAAATTCTTCTGGATTGACGCCGCCGTCTTTCCTTCCCACTTTCCATTTTACACCCGTGCCACTCTGCCCAAGGATGAGCGCCCCCGGAGACGTGGTATAACGTCGATCATGCGGCGCTCATTGATGAGAACCGTATTCCCATCAAACCGTATCCAGAAGCGTTCCTGGTGCATATGGGCATCAGTCGCAACTTCTTCGAGCATGAGACAGAGGTTCCCACATTCTTGAACGCGGATGGCACGGGTGGGTGCTCCTTCTGTCGTTATTAATGTAAGCGTTTCTTCGTTTTCCATACTTTATGTAACTTGCTTTTCTTTGTCTACTTTATTGCGCAGAGATGGATCTTTTTGCGGTTGTTAACTTGGAGAATCCGCGTGCCGTAGCAGTGGGGGTGCGTCCTCTGGGGGATGGTGAGCAGACCATTCTGGAGGCAACGGCAGGGCGTGTCGTGGACTTGGTTATCCCAGAGTCTGAGGGCTCCCCTAATGTGGTGGTGGCTGAGCCGCTGCAAGAGGTGGCTCCTCCTGTGCAGCAGGGTCCTGACACTGCGCAGTCTCCTCCCAGCAAAACGCTTATTCATTTAGAGGAGACTGACAGTGAGGTGGAGGAGTCCTCCCAACTGACGCGCAAGAGGGCGCTTAGTAGTGGTGGTGAAAGTTCTTCCAAGAGGCCGCGCACTGAGGTTGAGAAGAGCCCATCTTTTACTGAAGTGCAGATGGAGTAAGTGGCGTAGTTATTAGTTATGAACTTTTGTCAAGTTATACTTTATTCTAACTTTTGTTCCTTCGTGTCTTCAGTGTGGATGCTGAGAAGTCTGGTGGAGGTACATCCACGGCTGAGATGGAGAAGGACGTGTCCTCGTCTCCTACCCCCATGTAAGTATTTTTTAGCGATCTCTTAGGATTTTGCGTATACTTGACTGTTATTCGTGCGCTAACCTTGCGTCTTGATCTTTTGTGCAGTGAACAGCCTGTGGAGGACGCTGGCGTTGTAGATGGAAGTGCGCCTCCCAAGGCGACTTCCTCTTTGGATAAGGCGCCTTCTCCCAGGGATATGGGAGAGGAGTTAAGTCCATTTGACTCTGCGATGGAGGAGCTGGCCTCCATTGCTGTGCGCCAATCTGAGCTGGTGGCGCAAGCCAGGATGCACCAGTCTGAGGAAGTTTCCAGGCTGCAGGCGCAGCTAGCGTCTGTGTAGGCTGAGTTAGCAAGCTCTAAAGCTGAGCAGCTGAGCTCCAAGGCTAAACTGGAGCGCGCAGAAGCGTCTGCGCAAAGGTTGGGGGAGGGGAAGATGTTGGTGATGGCTGAGCTGGAGCAGGAGCGTGCTGCGGCGGACCTTCAGAAGCGAAATTCTTTATGGGCGCTGAAGTACTTGCAACAGAATAGGAGCAAGCACTTTGCCAATATTGAAGAGTTCCGTAGCCGAGTGGAGCTTGCGTTGAAGATGCAAGAAGAGAAGCTCCGCAAGCTCAGCATCGAATATGATGAGGAGCTATACCCTCATATGGTTCAGTCCGTAGCTGAGCGCAGGTACATTCCACTTCTATCTCTTTATAACTTGTGTATATTTGAGACCCTTATTAACACTTGTGTTATTTCGTAGGTGGTTGATTAGTCATGGTCTTCGCCTGGCCGCCATGTGTACGCTGGAGCATCCCGAGGTGACCACGTCCTTTGGCAAGGTTGTGGAATGCGCTATTGCACATGGTGAGACCTTGGCCGCAGACAAACTTGCTGAGGCCAAGTTGTTGACCGTGCCGCTTGCGGAGGTCCCTGGGTACAAGGCGGATGCCCGAGTTGAGCTTGTTGCTGCTATGGAAGATTTAAAAAAGCTTGAGCTTCCGCATATCGCTCGTTTGGAGCGTGATCAGGATCAGCCTATCAGCGTGATCATGGCGGGGCTCACCCTTCCCAGGCATCTGCAGGATGGTGCGGATCAGCAAGTGGACTTCTACTTGAAGCCTGATGTAGCGCAGTTGAAGGTACCCATTTTTGCTCAGCCTCGTGACATTCTGAATCCTTTCCGTATTGAGAAAGAGATTTCTTTGCAAAGGTCGCTAAATGCTCATGCTTCCAGGGTCGCAAGAAAGAAAGGCGTGAAAGGGAAGGCCATTCTATGCGGCATAGGCGCTGCGCATCAGCCTAGATCCGATGGGGTGCCTGTTTCCGTGGCCACTGTTTCCCTTGATGATGCAGGGTTGTTAAAGCGGCTCGAGGATGCGAAGGAAGCGGCTATGAGTGGGGGCTCTAGCCAGCTAAGGCGTACATATAGCATTTAGCTTTTTTGTACAAGCCTTTTGTAGAAACGTATTTCTATATATAAAAAATTTGCTTTTGTACTTAGTGTTTTTACAACTTCCAAATACTTATGCTTTTGAACTCGTAGTTCGTATGTATCTTTGCGTGAAGATATCTTTTTAATTACCTAAGCATGCTTAGAAAAGAAAAATTATCATTATGTATGAATTTTCTTAAATAAGGACCGTAGTCGTGTATTAAATTTTTCCAACTTAATGAAAAGGAGAGAGTCATAGTTGTCTATGTATTTTTGTAAGTTTACTTATCGTATTGTACTTTAGGGATTCAAGAGTCTTGATTTCCTGAGTTGTTAAACGCGCACAGTGTGCCCTAGTGCGCATCCATTATGGGTTGCGTAAGGAACTTGCGCCAACGTCTTGAGCGCAAGGTGTTTAACAAGGATTCGTGATCCAAAGTTGATGGGTTTGCAACCCTCTTACTCAACGAGTTGTTTATTAGGTTTACTCATCCTTTCTGCCATCGTGGGTCTTAGTGTGTGCATGCACGCCATGTAGGCAAAATTATAACAATATTGAAACACGATAATGAAAGATGCAAACAATAGAGTTAAATGTGTTATGGAGTTAGCTAGAAACCATAACGTTTTATTAATACTTGCAAGTTTTAAAAGAGAATACTTATCTAGATAATACTTAAAAAATAAAATTACATGGATCTTTATTGGGGCACTTTCTAAAGTGCGTGAGTGTCCATGTTGGGCCGTAGCCTGCTTTAAAGATAGCACCGCTTCAGGTTGCGGACGTTCCACGTTCGCTGTAGCTCATGTCCGTCCTTGTCGCGTAGCTTGTACGCTCCATTGCCAAGTGCTTCTATGACCTCGTAAGGTCCTTCCCACTTTGGTCCTAGCTTACCGGTGTCTTCTGCGCGGCTTGAGTCGTTTTCGCGGTATACGAAGTCACCTGGTCTGAATGACGTGCTGCGTACTTTGGCATCATAGTATCCTTTCATTCTTGACTTGGCTTTCTCTTCGCGTATTGCTGCGCGTTCACGTCGCTCTTCCAATAGATCTAAGTCTATGCGCCGCTCATCATCATTGGTTGCCACATTAACTTCCGCAGTGCGGATGGTTGGCATTCCAATTTCAGCTGGTATTACAGCTTCTGTCCCATAGACCAAAGAGAAGGGAGTGTCCCCGTTACTAACCTTGATGGTTGTTCGGTGCGACCAGAGAACATGTGATAGTTCTTCTACCCATCTTCCTTTGTGTCTGTCCAGGCGCGCTTTGATTCCTTCGCCTAGGCTTCTATTTGCGAGTTCAACCAGACCATTAGTTTGTGGATGAGTTACTGACGCAAAGTGTTGCGTGATGTTCAGCTGTTCGTACCAATCTTTGAACGGGTTATCACGGAATTGTTTTCCGTTATCTGAGATAATTTCACCAGGTAATCCAAAGCGACATACTATGTTGTCCCACACGAATCGTTTTATCTGGTTACCTGTTATGGTCGCTACTGCCTTTGCTTCGATCCACTTAGTAAAGTAGTCTATTGCCACAATAAGGAATTTCAATCCACCTGCGGCAATAGGGAAAGGTCCAGCGATGTCGATACCCCATTTGTGGAATGGCCATGGCGATGTAATAGGCGTTAGTTCATGCTGTGGTCGGCGCGGAATGGGTCTGTGAACTTGGCAATCACTGCACTTCCGTACCAAGTCTCGCGCGTCACGGTGCATAGTTGGCCAATAGTATCCAGACCTTAGTGCGCGCGCTACAATGGACCGTGGTCCTGAGTGCATGCTGCATGAACCTGCGTGGATCTCTCGAAGTACATAGTCTGCCTGGAGAGGTCCAACGCACCTGAGCCATGGTTGTAGGAATGAGCGTCTATATAAGACGTTATCTCTAAGCTCGAATCGCTGCGCTGTGCGCCGGATTCTTCTAGCTTCCTTCTGTTCTTGGGGGAGTATGCCCTTACTAATGAAGTCAATGATTGGTGTCATCCACGTAGGGCCTTCTTCTTCTATCACTGTGGATATTTCCATCTCTTCGATTGACTTATTTTTCAAGGTTTCCACCAATACTTGTTTCGATAAATGTGCGAAACTGGTGGATGCAATCTTGCTCAGCACATCTGCTTTCCTGTTTTCACCCCTGGGAACCTGCTTGATGGTAAACCTATCGAAGTTCTGGATCAGAGATTTGGTTTTTTCGAGGTATTGGATCATGTGTTCCTCCTTTGCTACATACTCGCCTAACACGTGGTTAGCAACTAGCCGTGAATCGACGTTTGCTTCTAAGTTGCGTGCACCCATTCGAATTGCGATGCGTAACCCAGCCAGGAGTGCTTCGTATTCTGCCTCGTTGTTCGTGGCTGTGAATTCAAAGCGCATAGCATATGTGAATTCAGCTCCTTCTGGGTTAGTGAGAATAAGGCCACCTCCTGATCCATCTACGCATGAGGATCCATCAGTGAATAGGATCCATGGTTCTTGAGGTTCCCCCTTGCTTGTCGCAGGTGTAGTGTCAGTATCTGGCTTCTCGATGATGAAGTCGGCCAATATCTGCCCTTTAATTGCAGTGCGCGGTCTGTATGATATGTTATACTCACCCAGTAAAACGCTCCATTTTTGTAGGCGTCCCGATGCGTCGGGTTTCGAGATAACTTGTTTGATGGGTTGGTCCGTGATAACAGCTACTGGGTGCGCCTGGAAATACCTGCGCAGTCTTTTTGCTGCAAATACTAAAGCTAGGACCAACTTTTCCATTGCAGTGTAGTTAATCTTCGTCTTCTTGAGCGCCTTGCTAACAAAATAGATGGGTGTTTGGACAGAGTTCCTGTCAGTCAGTAGTACTGCGCTGACTGCTCCCTGAGTCGCAGATAGGTACATGATCAGCTCTTCCCCTGGTCGGGGCGCGACAAGCTTTGGTAGGGCTGCTATGTGTTGTTTGAGCTGTTGGAAGGCTTCTTCTGCTTCCGCGGTCCACCTGAAGTCTCCCTTTTTTGTACACTTCTTGAGTGTTTTGAATAAGGGAAGTGACTTGTCCGCTGATTTAGATAAGAATCGGTTCAGTCCGGCTAGTTTGCCATTTAGGGACTGGACCTCCTTTAGTGTGCGCGGTGAGGGGAGGTCAATGACTGCTTGGGTCTTTTCTGGGCAAGGCTTGATCCCATCGGGTTCTATTAGATACCCGAGAAACATGCCTTCTGTAGCGCCAAATGTACACTTCTTGGGATTCAATTTCATGTTGATTCTCCTCAGTGTTTTGAACGTTTCCTCCATGTCGCGCACTAGTTCTTCCGCAGTATGGCTTTTGATGACGAGGTCATCGACGTATACTTCCAAGTTGCGGCCTACTTGTTTCTCGAACGCAGTGTCTACCAATCGTTGGTATGTTGCTCCTGCGTTCTTTAGGCCAAAGGGCATCTTTGTATAGCAATAGACCCCTTGACTTGTGTGGAAGGCCGTTTTTTCTTCATCTTCCTCCGCCATTTGAATTTGGTGGTATCCCTTGTATGCGTCCAGGAAGCATTTGAAGGGATATCCACACAGAGATTCGATCTTCCAGTCTATCTCCGGTAGCGGGTAACAGTCCTGTGGACATGCTTTATTGAGGTCTGTGAAGTCTACGCACATTCTCCAACTGCCATCGTTCTTCTTTACCATTACTGGGTTAGAGAGCCAGTCATGGTAGTACACTTCCCGCATGATGCCTGCGTTTACTAGTTTGTGTACTTCTTCCAGGATGGCTTTTGCGCGGTCTGGGGCTTGTCCGCGCTTTTTCTGTCGTATTGGAGGATATCCTTGTCGGATTTGTAGCTTGTGTTCCGTGATAGAACGTGGCACTCCTGTCATGTGCTTTGGCTCCCATGTAAAAATATCTAAGTTATTTTGCAAGAGTGCGCATATAGCTGATTTGCCTTTGTCAGACAGAGACCCGCCAATAGATACTTGTTGATCCGGGTAGTCAAGGTGGATGGCGACCTTTAGGTTTGGGACTTTGATTGCGCGCTGTTCTGGAGCATCGCTTACGTCGTTTGTCACTGCGTTGCATTCTTTGGGTGGTATGGTGGTATTGTAAAGAGTGACAATACCTCCTTCCACTGGGAACTTTAGCATCCCGTGCGCTGTGGATGGCACGGCGCGGATAGATGATATTCCAGGTCTCCCGATAATGCCATTGTACGGAGAGGGGGATCTGATTACCATGAAGTCCATCCAGGTGACTGTAGAGTGTGGTTTGTCACCAACTTCTACAAATAGACGCAATTGCCCCATGGGCCATATCTTCTCCCCTGTGAAGCCAGTGAGCGGTGCTGTGGCTGGGATCAACTGACTCTGTATCTCAGGTCGCAGTTTCTTGAAACAGTGTTCATATATAATATTAGCGGATGCACCTCCATCTATATACATGCGACGGATGTCGTGACCCCCCGTATGTATTTCAATGGTAAGTGGATCCACCACTGCGTTGTTCGCAGTCAGGGAGGGGAAAGAAATCTCGTTTTCCTTAGAAAACCGTTGACTGACCTTATGTCTTGTCGCGCGCTGCCATGGGTGTATCATGTAGATGATATCTGCCTTTTCTTTTGATGTCTCCTTCTTGGCCCCTGGTTTTGGTTTGTCTTTCCCTTCTCTGATATTTTTTACGAGGTGGTCCATCTTTCCTTCCTTTACCAATTTGTCAATCAATTGGCGCAGTTAGACGCACTCGTTGGTTGTGTGGCCTTTCTGTCCATGGTATTCGCAATAGCCATTCCCTGTGCGCCGATCCTCTGGGGTGCGCATTGGTGGTGGTTTCGGGAAGTTAGCCCCTTCCGTCGCGAATATTTCTTTTGGAGTTTTTGTTAATGGGGTGTACTTGTCGTTTCCCCTTCCACCGCCTTGAGTGCGATAACTCCTATTACGATTGCCGCCCTGGTCATTGGATTGTCTCCTTGACTCTTCTTGTGGCCTATGGTTCGAATAGCCTTTCTTGCTATCCGCAGCGGCTTCTTCTCCTTGGACGAAAGACCTTGTGCGCTTCATGAGTTCGTCGAAAGTTAAGGGAACCTTATCGTTTAACTTTTTTATCAAATCTGGGTTATTGATCGCATTCATAAAACCCGATATTTTTAGTATCTCTGGACACGCCTTGACTTTCATGCATTCGTCCTTGAAGCGTTCCATAAAAGCACTTGTGGGTTCCCCTTGTCGCTGTTTAACCCTAGCAAGTTCGACAGGGTTTTTGGCGCACTTCTTCCTTTGAGTAAAGTTTAAGCGAAACGCCTTGCGCAACTCCTCAAACCCATCGATGCTTCTACGTGGAAGCTTGCTAAACCAGTTGCGCGCATTCCCTACTAATGTAGAGTTGAACATATGGCACCACACAGGTTGTGGCCAATTTTCGATAGTAGCTGCTGATTCGAAAATTTTTAGGTGATCATCAGGATCACCTGTCCCATCACATGTTTTGACGTTAGCAGGCATGCGCCTTTTCTTATTCTCCGAAAAATCGCTGATGCGCCTAGTGAACGCATCAACCTTTTGGCGACGCCAGGGAAGGGACATGTCTTCGTCTTCCTGGTCGCGGTATTTTCCTCTTGATTTCCAGTGTCCAGTCTCGCTGTCTGAGGAATCTCTTGAAGATGAGCGAACTCTTTTGTGACGCTTGCGTCGACTATCATCAGAGTCTGAGCTCGCTACCTCTGCGGCGCTTGCGCCGACTACCCTCAGAGTCAGAGCTTGAGGGGCTTTCACTTGGGGAGCATCGTCGCCCAAGCCTATCTTGGATCCTGCGACTGCCAAGCCTATCGTGGACATTGGCGCGCCGCTCCCCCTCTTCAGGCTCTTCCAGATGTTGAAGATCGGCTGCTTCATCATCCATAATCCTCCTTCCAATCCTGGTAAACACTGGTTGTTTGCGGCTATCCTTCTCGTGTCTTTCCTTTCGGTAGCGCGTTGGGGACGCCTCATGCTCAGGGTCGAAGTTGAGCCTGGCGTGCAGACTTTGGCTTGACCTCTTCTTTGCCTCCTCTCGCATGAGCGCAGCCAAGGCTTCGTAATTTTGAGATACAAAGTCGCTTGGCGCCAATTCGGAAGTGACTCCTTCTAACGCGATGGAGTCTGTTTCCAAGGCAGGATCCTTGTTTCGGATAGGCGCATTGGGAGGTTCAGTGAAGTTCACCTCTGGCATGGTAAGAGGAGTGCGCTCCAGTTCTACCGCGCTAGTACTTGTTGTAATAGCGGGGGTAGTCTTGGTAAGCGATTCCACTGTGGGAAAGACCAGATCTGAATACGCTCCTAAGCTTCTAGGCGTGCTGGTTGTCCCAGGGGCCTGCTTAGGGGGCGCATCCGCTTGATGCTTCTTCCCTAGTGGGTCATCATGCGCTTTCTTCCCATGCGGACTCTTGTGACTTCCGTGTTTCGTCATTCTAGTTCTTGGTAAAACTCTTAGTGTAGGGTCCCACGGATGGCGCCACTTGTTGATACAAAAGTTGGGCGTTCCTTGTGAGGGCTTCTATTCTCGTACCAATTAGATCTTAATGCTGGGTGGAACCTGCGCACTAAGAAAAAGAACCAACACCGTTAGGCTTATCGAGGGATTGTCTCCCCCGATTATCCTCCGGCGTGAGAGTAAGTAATCGAAATTTAGGGTTTAGTAAAGAGTTAGGGTTTGAATGAAGTCGTACCTTTACCGAGGGCATGGGTGCCCTTTATATACACATGAAACCCTAGTAGGTTTCTTGTTCCCTACTCCTCGGCGTATTCGCCGACCTTGGATATTTGGTGTATATCCCCTTTATTTAGGAGATATTCCCAATCCTATCCGAAAATAGCTTTGGGCTTGGGCCTTGTAGGCCCAAACCGTATAAGTGGTAGTCCATTAATTGCCGTAGCGGCCCATACGTGGTGGGCTTATATATTAGTATTGTTTACTAATCGGATCCGTGGCCCGGGTGTAGACTATACGTCATCATACATGATTCCACAAGAATCATATATGATTCTCATAGAATCATATATGATTGTTTTCTTCTTTGATTTACAGAATTTATAAAACAAAATATATGATAAAACAGAATTTATTAATAAGCTTAAAAAGCAAAAAAATAAGCTGAATCACATATGATTTACCTTTAATAACAGCAATATTTTCTTCTTCAACAACAGCATCCACCAACATCTCAGCTTCATCCATAACCTCATCATCCACCATAACGATCTGAGAATCTGTTTTTTTAGAAAATCACATGTGAGTTAAAACAGTAAACTAGAAAGAACAGAAGAATCATATATGATTTACCTTCTTCCACATCAGAAAAACAGAAACACAGAAAAACAGAAACACAGAAGAATCATATATGATTTACCTTCTTCCACATCAGCATCCACCATTATCTCAGTTAAATTTTCTTCTTCCATAACGATGGCGTGATGACGGAATTTAAGGTTTCGACGGTTGGGGATGACGACGTTTTGGGGATGGCGACGGTTGAGGATGGCGACGGTTGAGGATGGCGACGGTTGGGGATGACGACGGTTGAGTATGACGACGGTTGGGGATGACGACGGTTGGGGATGTCGACGGTGGAGGTGGACGGTTGGGGATGACGGTTGGGAGGTGGACGGTTGATGTTGACGGTGGAGGTGTGTGTGTGTTTTTTTCCCTAATCTTTTTTGGGAAATAATGAATATATCGTTATATTTTTTGCTTATGTAGTTTCCGTTTTTGCCCCTCAAGTGTAAATATCATATTTAATCTAAGCCTTTGGATCAAATTGGATTGTATGGTTGGGATTTGTTGATTGGTTCTATGGCAAGGAGGGGTTCTTCATGGATCTCAACTCCTAACCACAGTAGGATAGACCATTTCTGCAACCCTTGGCAGTCTAGCAAGTTTTTTTTTTTTTTTTTTTTTTTTTTTTTTTTTCCCTGATGCAATTCTTATGTTATGTTGTAGGTTATGGGGCTCCCCATTGGAGGAGGGGATGGTTAATTACTGTTCCTCCTATCATCTAGTAACTCATAATACTCCTCTCTGTATCCTGTTAATATACAACCTGTTAAAAATCTACATTTTTGGCCATGGTGTCCCAGTTCATACAACCTTTCACCGTCGTGAAGTCCGTTAACATACGCATTAAAGCATCGTATTAAGATTGAAATCGGGTTCGGATCATCTGTTACTAAAAATAATCTAACAAAGCCATAACGTCTTTACAACCCTGAAGAGATAGCTAGGATCTCTAATGTGGAAAAAGCTTGGGGCAAACAGCGCCGAAAGAACCTCCGTCGGCTCGAGAAGAAGAAAGGCGGTTATTGATTACTTTTCATAATGATAAACACAGGTTGGACTTTCGTTTTGTTTGTGAATTCTCGTTTTATTTGATGTTTATATGATTAAACAAAGACAGGTTAGAAACTTTTACACTTTTACAAGGTTATGATTAGACATATCAAATTTTTTCAACATTCGTTTTGCCTTTGTGTATCTGTCTATATAGCATAAACTATTAGTTGAAAGAAGTTAACCCGTTTATAAAAAAACTTGTGTTGGTGTAGCCTATTTAAAAGAATAGAGATATTGATTTGGTAAAATACTCGAACTACACGTTTGAATAGAAAATTTTAAGTCAGAGATAGTGTTGGTGAGCTGGGAACGTTGTCATAGAGGTTAAAGCTATGTACTACACGATTATCTTGTAGCACACCATATAAAACATATTGAACCTATATCCCAAATTCATTCACACACACGCCGGTTGTTGTACTGCTGAATGTTTTTGACGTTTGGCCATGAATGGTGGTGGTGGCCGCAGGTGGCATGGGTGGATGATTGTTTGTTTTGGGTTCAAATATGGCTTTTATGTTTGGATTTTAGGTTCATATCTGCTTTTAAATTTTAAAGTGTGTTTAGGTTCAAATATGCTTTACATTTTTAGAAGGTTTTTTTTTTTTTTTTTTTTTTTTTTTTTGATCTGGTATTCTATAATGGTGAAGGAAGATAGTTCGTATTTTATGGTGATAGTTGATGTTGGATGGAAAATAAATAGGTTGTAGAAGGTTGAAATAAGATATTGATGGGTGTTTTGATTTAATGGTATTTCTTTAGATAAGATAATGGTGGGTGTGGTGATGGAGATAAAGAAGTTAAAGGAAGAAGATGGAGGTGGGTGATGAATTTAAAAAAAAAAAAAAAAAAACTTACACAAATCGTCCCTGTGGTTTTATATGGTTAGAATGACTATTTTGCCATTCACTTAACGACCAAAGATAACGCCCGTCCGGTCAAAGGACTAGTCAACTCAACTAGGACAACCACAAGAACGAATTGTGTAATTTTTTAGAGTCAAGGACAAAACTTGCAATTTTGGCCCAACCATAAGGACAATTTATGTAATTAACTATTTTATTTATTTATTTGAAACGCGATTTTCTTATATGATAACCCTTGGTAATTTTGTTTTTTGTTTAGTCTCTCTATGCTTATTTTTAAGAAAACGAGAATCCAGATACGCAGACTAATAGGTTTAAGTGTGTTTGTTGCCGCTTGATCAGATGCATATTATTAGGTTTTAGTACATATTTGATGTGTTTGGCTTTGACCTAATTTTGACTTCAGGTTGCATGATTTATACTTTTGTTGTTAGTATCTGTTGGCATCCTTCTTCCTTTCTAGCCTACTGTTTGTACAGTTACCTTCCTTGCCAAAAAATGTATTGTTACAATTCTTTTTTCTTTTTTTCTATGTTTTATAGCATTTGAATGTGCCTACTGTTTTTTCTTTTGTTGTTAGTATCTGCATGAACACGCGAGGTGACAGGAGGTTTTTTTTTTTTTTTTTTTTTTTTTTTTTTTTTTTTTTTTTTTCATTAAAGAAATTGTGATTGCATAACATTATGACTTTCAAACCAATTTAATTTTTATTTTTCATTTTTTTATTGATTATCAGGAGCCATACTCCAATCAGGAGGGGTGGCAGTGGGCGCTCTTATGAACATTCAGGGGAGTCGAGGCGAGAGCGTTCCGATGACAGGAGGTTCGTTTTTTCCCTTTAAATAAATTACTAATGCATAGGAAAATATGATACTAATTATCGATAATCGTGCAGGAACGCACGAGGTGACAGGAGGTTTTTTTTTTTTTTTTTTTTTTTTTTTTTTTCCTTTAAAGAAATTGCGATTGCATAATATTATGACTTTCAAACCAATTTAATTATTATTTTTCATTTTTTTATTGATTATCAGGAGCCATACTCCAATCAGGAGGGGTAGCAGTGGGCGCTCTTATGAACATTCAGGGGAGTCGAGGCGAGAGCCTTCCGATGACAGGAGGTTCGTTTTTTTCCTTTAAAGAAATTGCTATTGCATATTGCATAATATTATGACCATAGTCACATGGAACGCGGTACGTTCTGGTACGGGAACGAGAAACGGGTACGCGGTTCGCTAAGTCCTTAAAATTCGGTACGAAGGGGGGTAGGCTCATTTCGATACACTCCGGTTCACTTCGGTTCGATGTACCATATAATTTGGTACGATGTACCTAATTTGGTACAATGTACCATATTAACTTGTAATTTTAATTTTAATAGGTAATATGTTTTATATATAAAATTTATAAATATATAATTAGTTCTTTAAAACAAAACTACATTTTTTTCACGAAGTATTTATTCTTAGTACTGTTATTATTTTTATTTTCTAAATGCAAAGTATGTTAATGGGCCTACAACAAAACACAGGAAATGGATATATTCTATATTTGGTGTTCGGCTTAAAAAGTAAAACCTTTTATAAGTTTACTTATAAGAAAAGAGTCCAGGCCAAGCGATATCCATCTAAACCCTAAAATACCTCTATCTTCTTTCTCCGATTCAGGAAATGGACTATTGTTTCTTTATACACTTCTCTATCAAAAAAACAAAAACACAACTAACCACAATGACTTTTGACCAATTCAGTCCCAGATTTGGTCCGGTTTTGACTCATTCCTTCCGGATTTGAATGATTACAATCGGCTTTGACCGAGTCTGTACCGGTTCACTTTGGTACGACGTACCGCTTCACTTTGGTACGCTGTACCGATCCATTTTGGTACGTCGACCCAATAGACTTGGGTACGCTGATTGAAGTTGTTTGGGAACGCCAAATATAGCAATCCAGATCGCGATCCCGAGCGATCCGAGTCGCGATCATACCGCGTTTGGGTACGAACGATCCGAAACGCGAAACGCGGCCGAGTCAGCGTTTCATGTGACTATGGTCTAAGTTTTTTTGTTTAAGCGTGATGAATGCTTTTTAAGCTTAGAATCTGGTACATGTTTGTAGTGTTTTCATTCCGCCTGATCTTATTGCTAATTGCATGAGGTTAAGTTTAATTGACCCATTGGTTAAGCTTCGAATGTGATGCATATTGTTAGGTTTTAGCTCACAAATTTAAAGTTGTGGCCCTTAAGTAAAGTGGGGCCATTGCACTTGTTATCGGAATGTTAGTATATGTTGGCATCCTTCTTCCTTTCTAGCTTGCTGTTTGTACAGTTACCTTTTTTTGCCAAAAAATGTATTGTTATAATTCTTTTTTTTCCCTATGTTTTATAGCATTTGAATGTGCCGGTCCTTGTGCCGGATGAAGCAGGCAACATGTTTTTTTCGGGATCCGACTGCTGAACAAGTTGACTTTGCTCTCAATGGTGATAATGAGCTGATAAATGTTGAGAGGAAGAGCATGAAAAACAAAATGAAAAATGTGAAGTTTTCAAACAATCGTTAAGCCCCCCTAACTACAACAGTTAAGACAAAGGCGCCAACTGCAACAACAACTATGACACGATCACATGTTTGTTTGAGCTGTACACAACTTTGTTTCAACACCAAAGACACCGCATAGTCGCCGGAAGATACCAGTAACGTCGCTGTTCACCGCTTTGCTTGAGATGTGGTTGGACTAGACTACCTTCATAATGCAAAACCACGCATCAATTAACATGTTCGACATTCATAAAGATTAGTATGTTAGATATTCGTTTTGTTTGTGAATATCCGTATTATTTGATGTTTGTCTTTAAAACAATGTAAGTTTTTTCAACATTCCAAGTGTTTTGCCTTTGTGTATATGTCTATATAGCATAAAATTAGTCTAAATATGTTAACCCATTTTACAAAAAACGTGTGTTGTGTAGCCTATGTAAAAGAATGGAGATATTGATTCTGTAAAATACTTTAGCTACACTGATATACAGAGGCTTAAGAATTCAAATTTTGAACAACCAACAGATAACAACGGGTAGAAACGAGATACAGAATTACACCACTCGTCTACTCGTGGGCACTTCCAAACAGATGGTAGGATACAGATTTCACCACCCACAATCTATTTAGACTCCAAAGAACACCTTCCTATTTGGCCACAATAGGAATAGCAATGGAACTTGGGGGTTTCTCAAAAAAAGAGAAGTTTTCTGATAATTTTTTCCAATAACTATTTCATGAGTCTTTGCCATACAAAAAGGAAAAGTAGTAACTGCTTGACCACTACCTCTAAAATTAAGGAAAACAATTACTGAATATAAAATAAAAGAAAATAAATTAGAAAATAAAACATGCACAAATGGGAAATGGACGTTGGTAGTGGCCTAAAAAGTTGCATGATGGCTAAGTGCAGACTTGGACCAAACTGACCCACGAAACTTGGGTCTGATTGTCTTCTGGGTCGGATCCCGCCAGCTGGGTCGGATCTTCAACGGCTACTTTCTTTGAAATAGAGACCGTGGATCTATCATCCTCACCATCTTGAAGAGAGTTTGTCCTCAAACTTGGAATAGGATCGTCCGGATCATAATAAGGCTGTAAATCTGCGACATTGAACGAACTAGAAACATTAGAATCACCCGGTAACTTAACCTTGTAGACGTTATTATTAATCTTGGAAAGAATCTCAAACGGACCATCCGAACGTGCATTAAGCTTCGAACGTCTTTTCGCGGGAAAACGTTCTTTGCGAAAATGAATCCATACCAAATCTCCGGGCTGGAAAACAAGGCTGCGACGCCCTTTATCGACTCTCTGTTTAACCCGCTCGTTCATCTGGGTGATTCTTTGCTGTACCTTAGCATGCAGTGCTTGAATGTCTGTGGCTAACTGATTCGCTTCAGGGCTAAAATGGTGGGTGAGATCGAACACTGCTAAATCAATAGGTGCACGAGGATTACTGCCACAAACAATTGTGAAAGGACTATACCCAGTGGTTTTTTGTGGAGCTCGATTGTACGCAAACTCAGCATGTGCTAAATGATCATCCCATTGTTTGATGCTAGTTTTGATTAGCGATCTCAATAGTGCCCCTAAAGTCCGGTTAGTAACTTCGGTTTGGCCATCAGTTTGAGGATGGCTCGAAGTACTAAACTTCAGTTTTGTTCCCAGCTTTTTCCATAATGTCACCCAAAAATGACTTAGGAATTTAACATCGCGATCACTAACAAGGGATTTAGGCAGCCCGTGCAAACGAACAATCTCCTGAGAGTATAGATTAGCAACTTGGACCGCATCGTAAGTAGTATGGCATGCAAGAAAGTGGGCCATTTTAGAGAATCGATCAACTACAACCAAAATCGAATCCTTGTTACGTCGGGTGCGGGGTAAACCTGTGATGAAGTCTAGACTGACATCTTCCCAAGGGGCACTCGGAACGGGTAATGGCATGTACATGCCATGTGGTGACGAACGACTTTTAGACCTATGACAAGTAGCACACCGACGGATCAGGTGTTCAACATCGCGACCCATTTTAGACCAAAAAAAGTCTTGTTGCAGCATCATTGTGGTCTTATCGATTCCAAAATGTCCCGCCAAACCACCTCCATGAACTTCTTTAATTAGTGATTCCCGAAGACTCGTCTTAGGTATACAAAGGCGAGTACCCTTGAACAAAAACCCATCCATTACATGAAATTCACCCACAGCTTGATTCTGGCAACGAATAAACAACTCCCCAAACTCCAAATCAGTAGAATATCCATCTTTAATACTTTCAAGACCAATAACCTTGGGGTACAAAGTCTGCAACAGTAAATACTTACGAGATAAAGCATCAACACCTTTGTTCAACTTCCCTTACTTATGCTTATTGGTAAAGGTGAAAGCTTGTAGAAATTCAACCCACTTAGCATGTCGCGACTGTAGCTTGTGTTGACCTTGAATGTACTTGAGGGCTTCATGATCAGAATGTAGGATGAACTCCTTAGAAATCAAATAATGTTGCCAGTATTCGAGGGCTCGAATAATCGCATAAAACTCCTTATCATACGTAGAATATCGGCGTTTGGCCTCATTAAACTTTTCACTGAAATATGCCAGAGGACGACCGCGTTGAAGAAGAACGGCTGATGTGCGTGTCGTTGTGTTCAAGTTTTAAAATTTATAAACATGATTTATCCAATTCTCTAATCACACATACGAGCAAGTATACTCGTCCGTGGTAGTAAAGGTGGGTAAGTCGAGATCGTCCCAAGGGAATTGGGGTTTAGGTTTAGTAAATAAGTTTTAGCAAAAAGGAGTGTCAATCCAATTTGAAGCAAATTCTAAAAACAAGCAAGGTTCAATCAATCAAAAACTAATATACTCGTGTGTAGTTTCCATGACAATTGTTTAGAGTAACCAATCAAGTTGGGTGTGACTTGTAATGATGCACAACTTAAAATGAATGATTCCCAATCTATGGTTTTTGTCATGAGAAATCATATCTAAGAATTCAATCTCCTAGTTAACTCCTTTCGGCCATGATTAACTATTACGATAATTCTATTAAGTCCTTTTTGTTGTTTGAAAGCATTTCTTATCTCAAGAATTCCTACGAGTCCTCTCGGCCTTTTTCGTGATGAAATCGTTTCCAAATCCATTTTAATGAGTAAAGGTGTTGCTTGTCACACACCACAATCCATACTAATTCGTGCACTAACTTTTTGGAATAAAAACATAAAGAAAACTCCTTTCGGCCTTTGTGAATCTTTGAAATTGTTTTTACCAACCAATTAAGCAAGATTAGATTTTATCTCAACAAACTCATAAAACAAGATATGTTTTCATGCATCACTATGATAAGATTACTCCAACAATTGTCACATCATCCACACACAAGTATAACTAAATTACTCCATAACAATCATAATCAAACACAAATAATTAACCAAACTTTCATCCATCATATAGTAAAAGTAAAAGTAGTTCATGATAACTCAACAAGAAATACCTATCAAGGAATTACAAGAACTAGAATTATGGAACTATAGCAATCCACACTCCTCTAATCGCCTATTATCACAAGTAAACAACCCCACACACGGACGCAACTCTTGAGACTCAAACTCAAGATCTCCTGGACGTTTTCACAGCAACTACAAGCTTTCGGGCAATAATAATAAAGTGGTGTAGCTTTTTTAGGTTATGTCACTTCCCCCAAAAGAACTCTCTTTGTAAACTAACTAAGGGTTCCTTAAATAAGTGAGGAAACCCTTATTATCCAAGTAAAAACGTCCCATATGATTTAACAGCCGAGAAATGATAAGCCTCAATGATTATGGGGCTTAAATTCACCATTTAATGCAACTTTGTAACTTCAGTGTCGGCCAACCGATCGGTATTTGGCTCCTACCGATCGGTTGGAGCTCTCGGTGTTTCCACTTTCACTCCATCCGAATCGGATGCGGGCGGCATCCGATCGGATGGATGACTCTGCCATGCACTTTTATTTTCTTTTATTCTCTTCTCGTTACGTGCTTGATCCTTCGCTGTACCACTGATTTCCTTCATAGAACTTGATCTTTTCTTGATATATAAAGCATAGAAGTCTTGGTCTAATCAATTCTTCGAAGTATCATGTGGTTTCTTTCTCGTAATTCTCCTTATGTACATAATCTCTTCATTTCTTCGTGTTTTCCTCCACTTTTCCTGTACTTGGCTATATTTACTTGCATACACACTTTTTCATCATTTAGCAACAAATACATGCAAATATAACCAAATATGATGCACAAAACTAGCAATAACGCACCTAAAAACATGTTAGATTTAAGCGTTATCAACGGAGCCTATTCCCACACCCGAAGCGTCACACTCTACTTCAAATACCTCATCAAAACACGGTAATGCCAAAACGGGTGTCGAGGACAGTTGGCGTTTGAGTTCCTCGAAAGCAGATTGAGCCTGATCGTTCCACTCGAAGTGCTTTAACTTGGTCAATTCGGTCATTGGAGCAACGATAGTACTGAAGTGTTTAACAAATCGCCGATAAAATGAAGCCAGACCATGGAAACTTCGAATCTGTTGAATGGAGGTAGGAGTGGGCCAATCTCAAATAGCCTGAACTTTCTTTTTAGCAACCTTGATTCCCTCTCCTGAAATTAAATACCCCAAGAATGTAACCTGTTGAGAAAAAAATTCACATTTTTCCAAGTTGCCATACAATTGTTCCTGGGCTAAGACTTCAAATAGTTGTTGTAGGTGTTCACGATGCTCCTGTTCCGACTTGCTATAAATCAAAATATCATCAAAGTACACAACTACAAATCGGCCCAAAAAAGGTTTAAGAACTTGATTCATCAGCCGCATAAATGTACTAGGTGCATTTGATAAACCAAATGGCATAACAAGCCATTCGTACAACCCATCTTTTGTTTTGAAGGCTGTTTTCCATTCATCGCCTTCAAAAATCCTGATTTGATGATACCCGCTTCGAAGACCGACTTTAGAAAAGACTTGTGATCCAAATAATTCATCGAGCATATCATTCAACCGTGGAATCGGGAAGCGGTATTTAATAGTTATCTTGTTAATGGCTCTGCTATCACAACACATGCGCCATTCTCCATTCTTCTTGGGTACTAACAGTGTAGGAACAACACAAGGACTAAGGGATTCACGAATAAGCCCTTTAGTCAAGAGCGCATCTACCTGTTTTCTGATCTCGGCTGTTTCTTGAGGATTCGATCGGTAAGCAGGTTTGTTGGGTAAAACGGAACCGGGAATAAGGTCGATTTTGTGTTGAATTGAACGTAGTGGAGGTAATCCGGGTGGTATTTCGTCAGGGAACACTTTGGAATAGGTTTGGAGTAATGGTGAGAGCAATGGGTGTGGTTCACAAAGGGGTTGGTCAGATTCTTCATCTAGGCTGAATAAAATTAATTCTCGGATTTTAGTGAACTCAAATTGGCTAGCTTTCAAAAGGGTAGTTAAAGGTAGTTGTTTCTTAGGCGGGTTTGTCGGTAGCAGGGGTCTGAGTGTAAGTTTTTGGTTGTTGTGAGTGAAGGAGTAAGTATTAAGATACCCATCGTGCATAACTCGTTTGTCAAACAGCCAAGGTCTACCCAACAATACATGGCAAGCATCCATGGGAATTACATCACACCAGATTGCATCCTCATACTTCTGACCAATAATCAAAGTTAATAAAATTCGATGAGAAACTTGAAGACCTTTACCTGGATTAAGCCATTGAATGACATAAGGTTCTGGATGAGGTTCGGGCTTCAAATTTAACTTTGAAATCAGCGTTTGTGAAGCCACATTAGTACAGCTTCCCCCGTCAATGATCAACGTGCAAACTTTGTTGGCGATGGTGCACCGAGTGTGAAAAATGGCTTCTCTCTGTTGGTTTCCGTCTTGCTGAGATGTGCTACTAAGGGCTCGTCGAACCACTAATACCTCACCTTCATCTGGGCCAAGAACCTCCTCCTCCAGGTTGTCGGGCTGGGGCGTGTTTTCTGTGTTCTCGTTGCTGGACCAGTGTTCATCGAGTGCTTCGAAATCGGCTAGAGTTACCATTTTTTTGTTTGGGCACTCGGAGGCAATGTGCCCAAGACCTTGACATCGGAAACATCGTCGTGGTAATTTTGGTTGTGTTATATGGTTTTCAGTCGTGGGATTGGGTTTTATTGGGGTAATGGGTTTGCTGGTGGTTTGGGGTTTGAAAGTAGGGCGGGTAGTTGTAGTTTTGGCTTTGAGCTTAGACTGGAGATCAATTTTGTGGGCCAACAAAGATAACTCTTCGAGAGTGGCGTAGGGGTACAATTCCACCACATTAGAAATGTGAGTATCCAGACCTCCCAGATAACGAACCAGTGTTTGCGGTTCGTCTTAGGGTAGATCACACTTCATGACTAAATATTCGAACTCTCGAGTGTATTCTTCAGCGGATCGACCTGATTGTTTGAGGTTGTGGAGTTGCGAGAAACTAGCTTGGATATAATAAGATGGTAAGAACTTCTCCTTCATTAAACGTTTCATCTTTGCCCAGTCTTTCACCTTGCCTTTTCCCAATCGCTCCCGCTTGGTACAAACATTCGCCCACCATGTAGACGCATATTTTCTCAGCTTTAATGCGACCACCTTAACCTTGTTAACTTCTGTGGTTTGTCGATAATCAAAAACCTGTTCGACTGTTCTGATCCACTCAACAAACTCATCGGGGTCAAGCATTCCATCGTATTCGGGTATGTCAACCTTGATATCATTCGAGTAGAATGATTCAGAACCCTTTTTCCCACTGGTTCCAGAACCCCGAACCGAATCTCCTTCTTCCTCACTTTCATCACGATCGGACAGATCAATTTTGCGGTTCACAGAGAGTTCTTTAATTTGATCTTGCATAAGCTTCATCTGTTGAGCCATTTCCAATTTCTCAACCTCCAGGGTTTCGATTACCTTCTTCAGTTCAGCACTGCTTCGAGTATCCATAACGATCTTTTGAACCCAAAGCTTTGATACCAAATGATATACAGAGGCGTAAGAATTCAAATTTTGAACAACCAACAGATAACAACTGGTAGAAACGAGATACAGAATTACACCACTCGTCTACTCGTGGGCACTTCCAAACAGATGGTAGGATACAGATTTCACCACCCACAATCTATTTAGACTCCAAAGAACACCTTCCTATTTGGCCACAATAGGAATAGCAATGGAACTTGGGGTTTTCTCAAAAAAAGAGAAGTTTTCTTATAATTTTTTCCAATAACTATTTCATGAGTCTTTGCCATACAAAAAGGAAAAGTAGTAACTGCTTGACCACTACCTCTAAAATTAAGGAAAACAATTATTGAATATAAAATAAAAGAAAAGAAATTAGAAAATAAAACATGCATAAATGGGAAATGGACGTTGGTAGTGGCCTAAAAAGTTGCATGATGGCTAAGTGCAGACTTGGACCAAACTGACCCACGAAACTTGGGTCTGATTGTCTTCTGGGTCGGATCCCGCCAGCTGGGTCGGATCTTTAACGGCTACTTTCTTTGAAATAGAGACCGTGGGTCTATCATACACGTTTGAATAGAAGATTTTGTTCGGTGTAAATGAGTTTTACTGCATTTTCTTGTATTAACGTTTCATGGTGATGAATATTAGATTATTTTCTGAATGATGTGGTCGTAAATGTAGCAGTTAGCACAAACATTTGAATTTAATTTGGTTTTAATTGTGATTTGTCTTTTGATGAATGATACCACTTTTCTACTTTTAGCCAATAATGTATATAAAACCTGTATTAGCTTTCAAAATACCACTGTATCTATTTGTTAGTAGATGGTTCCTGATTAAAGTCAATATTCAATACATTTTTATACCTTGTGATTCGAAAGTTTTCTATGTTTGAAACAGAGAAAATAATATATTTTCGATTTAGTTAATTCTTTTCATAAATATTAACTTCTTTAAGGATATGGATGAAACTGTGAGACTTCTTCCATCACACAGTAAAAAACACGCATCCTTATGTTTTACCAAAGGTACCAAACTACATGACCAATAGAGGTGGAAACGAGCCGAACTGAGCGCGAGTCTGTCATAAGTTGAGCTCGGCTCGTTTAAGTTTTATAAAACTCGAGTTCGGCTCATTTCGAGCCTTTCTTCTTAAGCTCGAGCTCGGATCATGGTATGTTATACAGGCTCGGGCTCGGCTCGTTTATATGATTTGGCAATGAAATCTAAAGCTTGGCGCAAGCCCGGCTCGTAATATATCTGTTTTAAGATCGTTAATAAGCTTGTTATTGAGCTCATTTATAAGCTCACATATAAACAAATTCATAACGTATTATATCTTAATGATACTTTTTTTTGGTAAAGGGTTTTGTTAATACAAATAATGTCAAAAATGTTATTTATATCTTTTTACCTTCATACGTTTTGATAATAACAAAATGTAAAAACGCGTTACGTAAAAATATATGTAAACAAGTTATTAGTCGTAAAAAGTCAATTTCGACACAATATCACTTAAGGTGTGAACAAACAATATATCAAACTAGTTAAGTGATTAAAATTCAAGAAACGGCATGCAAACGGCTTGAGCCACAACACTTTTTTTTTTTTTTTTTTTTGAATGTGAAATGCTGAAGTGACGCTGATTTTATCAGCATGTCACGATACCCTTTGCTCTTATAGAGGAAGGAAGTGTTTGCAATAATAAAACTCTCAACCACTATAGTCCCTTTTGAGGAAATCATTCACTTCAATTCACACACTTTAATTTTTTACGTACAAAATCTTTCTTAAATTGTCTTTTCTCAAATCTCTCAATGAATCATATCATATCTCACAATAAATCTCTCTTTGGAGACGGATCATTGATTGAATATGAAATCATAATGGAATGCCAACCACCATGTGCTTTTCATATATTTCAAAATGAGTAAAGAGTGAAAGGTTTAAGTTATTAATGGTGTATGTATGTGTTGGTTTGATATAGGCTGAAAAAGGTTGTATAGAAATGGTGGAATAAGCTTTTGGTAGTGATAATAAAGACGAAACGTGCATAGTCATATTACATTTTCCAACTCTCATTATTAACTTTTTTACCCATTTTAGTTTTATGCATAGTCACGTTTTTGTATGGGTCATCTTATGTATTGGGCTTATAATAATAAAGGATTTATTATGAATAGAGCTAATCACTTCGCGATTAATCATGAGGTATGCAAATTACATATTTTAGTTACACGCATGGTTTAACTTGAATCAACCCCCAATTAACACATATCATCTTATAATAGATGGCTCCATATGGATTATTTAAGGACACAGTATTTATAATTCTACATGTTACATTGTTACATATTGGAGTTTCATTCATACTTGTGGGTAGCTACCCCTTATATACATTGGTCATGATCCTACATAAGAGGAAATCATCATTAACTCGATCTCACTTTTAAGATAACCATATTTTCCCGACCATTTTTTCTTTCATCTTCTTTACATCTAAGGTGAGGGTGTCACATCTTTGCCGCTCCGACAACTGTATTTTTGCAATTAATTCTCAACAAAAATGATCAGATCATTCATCAAGTTACAAATTCCTTCGTTGTTATGCGTAACAAAAACGTTGACTATATTACCAACGAGTTAAATACTGAATTATTTAAGTCGTTTTAGACACCGACTCCCTTCCGAGAAGATAAAAAGAAGGTCGTACTATTGTATATTTGCCTCCATATGTAATATGTCTTGGTTTGGATAGACATTTTTCCAGTATAGTTTGCTACTGCCGCGCCTCCTCACATGGCGAGATATTTTTGCACGCAATGTCAACCAAGACATTCCAAAGTTACTAACCGATTCCCAAAACCTGGAATAACATATACGTTAACCTAGAGAAAAGTAAAAAACCGTACCAGTAAAAAACATTTTTTGGAACGCCTTTTTGATATGTTCAAAAACCGTACCAAAATCTAGAGAAAAGTCCTTTGATACGGTTCGTTTAAAAACCGTACCAAAATCTAGAGAAAAGTCATTTGATATGTTCAAGTACGCCATTCTTTAGATCAGGGGCGGAGACAGAGGGGGGCTTTTCAAAAGAAAACAATTTGTAAGCATTTTACGCACATGAAATGCAATTTGCAAAAGAATTGTGGAATTTGATTGACACTTCAAAAGGTAGCTTAACCCTTGTCCTCTTACCCAACTAGAAATATCATGCACAAAGCCGAATACACAACCGAATACACAAAACACTGAGTTCACTTTAGTCACGTGAAACACAAAACACTGTTCCGAGAAGATATCGCCTCCATATGTAATATGTTTGTGTTTTGGTCAGACTTTGCTACTGCCGCGCCTCCTCACAAAGTCACAATGTCATAGTTATGCTCTCTTATTGATATTCTTTTTGTCGTTTCAAGAAAATAATATTAAACCACATGGATCATGTGGTTCAGTTTGGTATAATACGTCAAAACATTACAAGCCACTATGAATGAACAAGAAAACACTTCCTTAATCGAAGAGAAGTGATATGTATAACATCAAAAGTGACCGCAAACCACCGTCCACCAATATTTTGTCTTAACAGGTAACACTCACATAACACAATTTCGTGTTGTACAAATTACTTCAACATGAATGGTACTAACTTTCAAACAACTGTTGCATACTTGCATTGTTGGAAAATTTAGTGCACTTGAGGGATGAGTTCACACCTGTTAATGGGTTTGGAGGTACGGAGTGTACATCCATTAGGTCCCTGAACACCCTGACTCAATTTAGTGGTTTGTAGTTCAGCTGATAATGTAAATGATAATGCTGCTGATGCAGTTCATTCCTGCTGCTAGCATTATCATTCCTGCTGTTAGCTTTGATAATACTGCTGCTAGTATTATCATGATGCTGCTGATCATTTCTGCTGCTAGTGTATCAATTCTGCTGCTAGCTTTATTGTTTCTGCTGCCAGCTTTATTGCTGCTGATGCAAAACAATTCTGCTGCTAGCATTGGTGATACTGCTGCTAGTACTCTGATGCTGCTGCTGAACTGTTAGCAATAGATTCTGCTGCTAGCACAATTTATTGTGCTGCTAGGCATGCGATTCTGCTGCTGGTTATAACCACTGACTCCTACTATTATGAAAACTATTATAGTATAATTAATGGGTCGTTAATTATACATAATTCCATGGGCTAGGGTTTGAGTAAACTCTATTATAAATAGAGGTCGTATCATAACTGCATGGATATACAGAACACAAACCCTAAACACTTGAATACGTTCGGTTCTTGATTTGTGCCTAAAACAAGAACATCACTTGGTCTTATCCCATAGAGATATTCGTGTAACCCAGGCATAGGGTCGAATAGTTTCTATTGGAAAGTGATTACACGATTTCAAGTGAATATCCGGTACCTTGATTGATTATCTTAACCCTGTTCTGGGAACACAACGACACAAACCAAACCAACAATCAATAGAAACTATTTAGTGATAATCAATGGCTGCTGCGATGAGGCATATGGCGGCTAACTTTTCTAAGCTGGAAAAGTTTGAAGGTGTTGACTTCAGAAGATGGCAAAAGAAGATGCACTTCTTGTTGTCAAGCATGCATGTGGTCTATGTTTTGACTACACCTATTCCTGAAGATCATGGGGATGATGCTACCATGGAACAGATGAGGAACAGAAGCAAATGGGAGAATGATGACTATGTTTGCAGAGGGTTAATCCTCAATGGTATGTCTGATTCTTTGTTTGATCTTTATCAAAATGTTGATTCTTCTCAAGAACTGTGGGATTCCTTGGAAGCCAAATACATGGCTGAGGATGCATCAAGTAAGAAGTTCCTTGTAAGTAATTTTAACAATTACAAAATGGTCGATTCTAGACCTGTCATGGAACAATACAATGAACTTCTTAGTATACTTGGTCGATTCACACAACACAAGATGAACATGGATGAGGCTATTTCAGTCTCTTGTATCATCGATAAACTACCTCCTTCTTAGAAAGATTTCAAGCATATGCTTAAGCATAAGAAGGAGGAGTTAACTCTTGTTGAGTTGGGCAGTCATTTGCGCATTGAGGAATCACTCAAGGCGCATGAAAGTGACAAGCCAAAGAGCAGCAATGCTGCTGGTCCATCAGTTGTCAACATGGTGGAGCATAACAACTCCTCCAGGTTCAATGACAACAAGGGCAAACGTAAGCATCAGGATAACACCAAGACTGATCCAAACAAGAAGTCAAAAGCTACTTGTTGGAAGTGTGGTAAAACTGGACACTTCAGGAAGGATTGTAAAGGTGTTAAGATTGGCAATAAAACCAATGGATCAGGCACGAGTGGATCTGGGAATGGTAATACCAAGTCCCTGAAAGGTCAGAATATATTTAATAAGTCTTTTGAGATTTATTATGTTACATATATATCTGAATTGTACTTTGTGCAGGATGATGATGTTGCGTGGTGGGTTGACTCTGGAGCAACAGTCCATGTATGTAAAGATAGAAGCTGGTTCAAGACCTACGAGTCAATGAATGATGGTTCTATTCTTCATATGAGAAATGAATCAACAGCCCTAGTGCATGGAAGAGGATGTGTTGATTTGAAGTTTAGTTCTGGAAAGATTGTTTCTTTGTTTAATGTTTTACATGTTCCTGATATTAGGAAGAACTTGGTTTCTAGTAGTGTTTTGAATAATTGTGGTTACAAACAAGTAATTGAATCTAATAAATTTGTGTTATCTAAACATGGTGTGTTTATTGGTTTTGGTTATTTATGTAATCAAATGTTTAGACTTAATATTGTTCATGATAAGGTTGATTCTGCTTTTATGTCGACTTCTAAATTGAATGATTCAACCCTTTGGCATGCTAGACTTGGCCATGTACACTTTAAAAGGATGCAAGATATGTCTAAGGATGGGTTAATCCCAGCATTTGACATGGACACTGAAAAATGTAAAACTTGTATGATGAACAAAATAACTAAGAAACCATTTAAAAGTGTGAAACATGAAACTGTGATATTGGAACTGATTCATAGTGACTTATGTGATTTGCATGCTACTCCCTCTTTGGGGAATAAGAAATACTTTGTGACTTTTATTGATGATGCTTCTAGGTATTGTTATGTGTATTTATTACATACAAAGGATGAAGCATTAGATAAATTTAAAGTATTTAAAACTGAGGTTGAATTGCAACAAGAGTCCCTGATCAAAAGATTAAGGACTGATAGGGGAGGTGAGTACATGGATACTCTGTATTTCCAGTCTGTTGGTATAATCCATGAAACGACTGCCCCTTATACTCCTCAGCAAAATGGTATTTTTGAAAGGAAAAACCGAGTGCTGAAGGAAATGGTGAATTCCATGTTGTCCTATTCTGGGCTGAGTCTAGGGTTCTGGGGTGAAGCTATGTTAACAGCTTGCTATTTATTAAATAGGGTTCCCAACAAAAGGAACAAGACAACCCCTTATGAACTCTGGACTAAAAAGAAACCCAACCTGAATTATCTCAGGGTTTGGGGTTGTAGGGCTGTTGTAAGACTCCCTGATCCAAAGCTAAAGACTTTGGGTGAAAGAGGCATTGAATGCATCTTTGTTGGATATGCTGAGCATTCCAAGGCATATAGGTTCTATGTTATTGAACCTAATGAATCTGTCTCTATTAATTCAATAATAGAATCAAGGGATGCAATTTTGATGAGAATAGATTCTCTTCAGTCCCTAGACCAAGTCAGAGGATTCCTAATGGAACTAATGATGTTGGTATATCAGAAACCTCTGATGAGGTCCCTGATGAGGTTGTGGAACAACAACCTGAACCTGAGCTCAGAAGGAGCACAAGGGTCAGGACTCCAAAATCATTTGGACCTGAGTTTCAATTGTACTTAATTGAAGGAACAAGGGATGAGGTCTCTGACCAACACTCCTATTGCTTTAATGTTGAGGATGATCCCAAAACATTTGATGAAGCAATGAAGTCCCAAGATGTTGCTTTCTGGAAAGAAGCAATAAATGATGAGATGGACTCCATCATGGGCAACAACACTTGGGTGTTGGCTGATCTACCACCTGGTTGCAGACCTTTGGGTTGCAAATGGATTTTCAAAAAGAAAATGAAGGTAGATGGAACTATTGAAAAGTTCAAGGCTAGACTAGTCATTCAAGGCTTTAAACAAAAGTCAGGAATAGACTATTTTGATACGTATGCCCCTGTGGCTCGTATCAGTACCATAAGATTGCTGATTGCCTTGGCATCTATTCACAATCTGATTATACATCAGATGGATGTGAAGACAACATTCTTGAATGGTGAATTGGATGAGGAGGTTTACATGAACCAACCTCAAGGCTTCATCATGCCTGGCAATGAAAACAAGGTGTGCAAACTGATTAAGTCCTTATATGGACTAAAACAGGCACCTAAGCAATGGCATCAAAAATTTGATGAAGTAGTTTTGTCTAGTGGTTATTCACTTAACCAGTCTGACAAATGTGTATATAGCAAATTTAATGAATCTGGTAAAGGAGTCATCATTTGTCTATATGTTGATGACATGTTGATCTTTGGCACTCACCAAAATCAAGTTGACCTAACAAAAGAATTTTTGTCATCAAAGTTCTCCATGAAGGATATGGGGGAGGCTGATGTTATCCTTGGTATTAGGATTAAACATGAAAGTAACAAAATTTCAATCTCTCAGTCTCATTACATTGAGAAGGTATTGAGGAAATTTAGTTACTTTGATTGTACTCCAGTGAGTACTCCTATAGATACAAGTGAGAAGCTCTTGCCTAATACTGGTAAGGCTGTATCTCAACTTGAGTATTCTAGGGTGATTGGCTGCTTAATGTATGCCATGACTTGTACAAGACCTGATATTGCATTTGTTGTGGGAAAATTGAGCAGGTATACTAGTAATCCTAGTGCTCATCATTAGAAAGCAATTCAGAGGGTACTGAAGTATTTGAAGAGAACTATGGATTATAGTCTCTCATATACTGGTTATCCTTCTGTATTAGAAGGGTACACTGATGCAAGTTGGATCAGTAACTCTGAGGACAATTCGTCTACTAGTGGCTGGGTATTCCTACTTGGTGGAGGTGCAATTTCTTGGGCATCCAAGAAGCAAACTTGCATTACCAGTTCAACCATGGAATCTGAATTTGTGGCCTTAGCTGCTGTTGGTAAAGAAGCTGAATGGTTGAAAAACTTGCTTCTTGAGATTCCATTGTGGCCTAAACCTATAGCACCTATTTCTATCCGTTGTGATAGTGCTGCTACATTGGCAAAGGCTTATAGCCAAATGTACAATGGGAAGTCTAGACACTTAGGTGTCAGGCATAGCATGATTCGTGAGCTTATCATGAATGGGGTGGTATCTATAGAGTTTGTTAGATCTCAACAGAACTTAGCTGATCACTTGACGAAGGGTTTGGCTAGAGACTTGGTTTTAAAGTCTGCAAAAGGGATGGGTTTAAGTCCAACTTAGTCACTGAATGCTAAGACACCCAACTCCCTCCTGAGGAAACTTTGGAGCTGAGTTCAATGTGGCAAGATGAACATTTAGTTGACTGGAGCACATGTTTTATTTACATCCCAAAGTTGTGCTCAGAACCTGCTGAAAAGGAGGATGAAGTCTTTACTTCTCAATGGTTAATTTTCTTTGAAAAAGTGCTTAGCAGGAGCATGATTAAAGATGAACCACCTATGTAAATGTTGAAGTTTTGCCGCTTCAGGAAGCTTTGGACTTTTAGCTTTTACAACATTTATGAATTGGATATGGACACATGGCTTGTATAGTGTCAGGTGTATTTAAGTGTTTGAAAATGTATGTGTATTTTATCTTCAGGTATTCAAATGGGTTGAAGGGTTCAATTCTTAGAACACCCTGATTCTCGAATATTTGAACGTGTAATGTACTAAGATGAGAATTCAATCTTCAAGATATTTTCATTTATGCATATATTTTGTTTTGTGTTTAATTTTTCATGCAAAAGGAAGTGAACTAAATTTGGGGAGGATTGTTGGAAAATTTAGTGCACTTGAGGGATGAGTTCACACCTGGTAATGGGTTTGGAGGTACGGAGTGTACACCCATTAGGTCCCTGAACACCCTGACTCAATTTAGTGGTTTGTAGTTCAGCTGATAATGTAAATGATAATGCTGCTGATGCAGTTCATTCCTGCTGCTAGCATTATCATTCCTGCTGTTAGCTTTGATAATATTGTTGCTAGTATTATCATGATGCTGCTGATCATTTCTGCTGCTAGTGTATCAATTCTGCTGCTAGCTTTATTGTTTCTGCTGCCAGCTTTATTGCTGCTGATGCAAAACAATTCTGCTGCTAGCATTGGTGATACTGCTACTAGTACTCAGATACTGCTGCTGAAGTGTTAGCAATAGATTCTGCTGCTAGCACAATTTATTGTGCTGCTAGGCATGCGATTCTGCTGCTGGTTATAACCACTGACTCCTACTATTATGAAAACTATTATAGTATAATTAATGGGCCGTTAATTATACATAATTCCATGGGCTAGGGTTTGAGTAAACTCTATTATAAATAGAGGTCGTATCATAACTGCATGGATATACAGAACACAAACCCTAAACACTTGAATACGTTCGGTTCTTGATTTGTGCCTAAAACAAGAACATCACTTGGTCTTATCCCATAGAGATATTCGTGTAACCCAGGCATAGGGTCGAATAGTTTCTATTAGAAAGTGATTACACGATTTCAAGTGAATATCCGGTACCTTAATTGATTATCTTAACCCTGTTCTGGGAACACAACGACACAAACCAAACCAACAACTGTTGCATACTTGCATGGTTGTCACAAGCTCATGCCGTGAGATGCCTCTTCAAGTTCTCTAACGATCAAAACCCGACATGCACATGACAAGATATTTTTGTTAGAACATTGTAAATCCCATTGGTATAACTTTATTGATGACCATTATTTATAATGGTAAAACACTAATTCCCAAAACCCACAAACCGGGCTTGGACATAATTATCCACTAATACTCCCTCGCAGTTCGAGCGGCGAAATCGCGAAAGCTCGAACTGGAGTAGTAAACTAAGAAAGCAAAATAAAACAATAAACAAAAATAAAACGGGATAACTCAAAGTATCCGAAGGATAAACCAAAGTATCCCAAACAGTCGTCTCGGGAATAAGAACCCTAGATTCAACACCAACAAAAGTCGCCTCGGGAATAAGAACCCTAGATTCAACACCAACAAAAGTCGTCTCGGGAATAAGAACCTTAGATTCGACACCAACAAAAGTCGTCTCGGGAATAAGAACCCTAGATTCGACACCAAAAAAAGTGGTCTCGGGAATAAGAACCCTAGATTCGACACCAACAAAAGTCGTCTCGGGAATTAATACCCTATATTCGACATAAAAAACAAACAATTAAATAACTATAACTTTTTTTTTAACGAGCCCACAAAGCTTTTTTTTTTTTTTTTTTTTTTTTTTTTTTGTATAACCACTAACACAGTTTATAAGAATAAATTAAGCAAAAAATAAATAAATAAATGTATCATAACGAGCCACAAAGCTAATCGTGCACTCCCTTCCCGACAAATCATAGCAACGCCAGTAATTGGATCTTATTGAAGGCCACAATATCACAACTCTGAACATACTCTTTGATGGGCTCCTGAGTAAGTGTGTCAACAGACACCAAATCGATGAGTGCATCAACAGACACCAAATCATCAACAATGGTCATCATGATAGAATAGTAGAATTTTTAAATGAAAAAGAATGGTGTACGTTGATGGTATGTATGCCAAAGCAATAGGCAACAATCAATAGCAATATTTTAATAGAGAGTGGCGGCGAAGGAAGCAGAAAAAAAACACTTAGTTGGGATATATAGGATTTAGGGTTTGATGGGGTGGTTTAGTTGAGGCTTTAGCCAGGATCAGACCCGCTCTGATACCATGTTAGAACATTGTAAATCCCATTGGTATAACTTTGTTGATGACCATTATTTATAATGATAAAACCCTAATTCCCAAAACCCACAAACCGGGCTTGGACATAATTATCCACTAATAATTTTTGCACACAAAGTCAACCAAGTGACATTCCGAAGGTTACTAATCAAGTCCCAAAACATGGAGTAACATATAAGATAACCTATAGCGTTCCTAAAATATTAACTTCTGCCCAGATGATTATTAGACAAATAGACTTAAAAATGTCTTACTTACGTTACCCTAGTTTGCAATCACCAAGACCAAAAAATAACCCAGCTGAGCTATAAATTCCTAAAGCAAGTATTATTGGCATAAAGCTATCTAGTCTGACGTCACACACAAGAATTATGAACTTGCAGGGATAGTTGATTCATCTTCATCTGTATCCTTATCTTTATCTTCATCTTCATCTTCCACAGATTTAACATCTGCAGCAGCTTTCAGCTTCGCAAAGAAATCGTCAGGAAGAAGACCAGTGTGCACTGGTGCAGGCTTTGGAATTTCAATCCCATTTTGCATTTCTTCACTTACATATTCGTCATTGACACCCCATGGGTCCCACTCTGCAAACCAACACTATTAATATATCAAGATCATACGAGGCCTAGATTATATTCATACAGAATAAGATGACAAAATGTCAAAAAGAATAGGCAATTTCAACTAGCTTATTTGACGTGTTAAAAAAAAACCTAGCTAAAAAAGAACGGAATGGTTAGAAAGTTGCCCAATATATACTAAAGTGTCTACAATCTCCTAAGGCCTAATCATATTACACATATTAAACAATTCATGATATTAAAAAATGTTGGCAGATGAACACAACCCTGACCCTAAACATTTTGATCCATCCTAAAAACCTTCCCATGTAAAACCGATTACCTAACCAGCCTATGTTCTCTCTTGATAGCCTCTTTCCCCTAAAAACAAGAAAGTAATGAATTTTTCTTGGTGCAATTGATGGTAACCATAGCTTATATTGGTGGTAATGCATAGTCTTGCTTCATGAACGCCTGTTATCAAATTTGAGAGTTGATCAATTTCATCCAAAGGAATTTTAGTTTTCCACAGTCCTGGAAAAGCCAAATTTTGGCAACAAACTTCACTTTTGGTAAGGTGATGGCTTCCTATATTGAGGTCCAAACTGTAGTTGCTCTCGTTTGTCAACTTTCAGCTTGAAGTAATGAAACAGATCAAAATGATAACAAATAAACTTACGCCAAATTTGTTTGAAAGACTAGACCAAAAAACAAATCATATGATAAAGCAGACAAAAAGAGAACTTCCAACATTTCTAACAGTTCCGAGTTCTAAGTTTCTAACCCCTATGAATATCCATAAAGGCGAGGACAATATGTCTAGATGACTTGTCACTTGTCAGTCATCTAGACATGTTAGAGACCATGTAAGAAACTTAGATGCATGAATAATGCAAGTTAGAGACCATGTAAGATGCATTCAGAATCGTAAAGCAAACATCGATATTCTATGCGACCATGCCAACTCTGGTTTCAAGCGTTGATTCAAATATATATTAGAGTACCAAGACTATAATGGTGGCATAATGAATGGGTCTTTCAGGTTGAGTAATTGGTTGGGCGGGCCGGCGGGCTAGCCCGTACTTTTTTGTCATTTTATAAAAACTTGCCAGATTAATGTTTTAAAAAAGGTTACCAAAACTGAATTCTTACAATAATAATCTAAATAAAGCAATTATGATCTTGTAAGCACCAGGATACACTTTTAGTATGCCAACAACTTACAAACGTTGCTGATAATATAAATTCTAATACTAAGACTATTAAGGTTTCATATTGGATGAGTGATGAGTTCATCGAGTTGGGCAACAAAAACGGGTAATTTCTAGTGAAGGTCAGTCAGATCAGGTTGACTAGCCAATACTTTTTTGCTATTACAATAATGAAATATACCCTAAAGGCACAGCCATATGACAACAGTGGAGCTACATGAACTCCTGTTTTCAAAACTGATAATGGATCAATATCATCAAAAGGAATTTTAGATTTCCACGGTCCTAGAAAAGCCAAAAATTGGCAACGTCATCACTTCCGGTGAGGAGATAGCTTCCTATATTGAGGGTGAAACTGTGGTTGGCTGGTTGCTTGCATCATGATGAAGAAGTAGGCAAAATTGTGGTCGAATGGGTTGCTGGTCACAAATCTAGTGCAAGCTAAAAAGGAAAAGAGATATCTTACGTCCACATATCAAGTAGGTGTTCTTAATAAAAAGGGTGGATTTCACGGTCCAGCATATGCTTGGTGGCATTTGACCCCATCCCCAACCCCATGCCATGCCTTATAGCTCATAGGTTTGAAAGTTTTTTTTCACCTTTCAGCTTGACATAATGTAACTAATCAAAGAGGTAACATATAAATTTATGCCCAATTTGTTTGAACGACTAGACCCAAAAACGAAACATATGATAGAGCAACAAAAAGACAACTTCCATCAATTCTAACAATTCTAAGTTCTAGCCCCTCTGATTATCCATAAAGAGAATAACAAGCGATGTCAGCATGTCTAGATGACTAACAGTTTAGAGCTTGATATTCAAAAACAAGCATCATGAATGATGATGCAAGTTACAGACCATGGAAGTTGCACTCAGGATTGTAAAGCAAACATCGATATTCCATGCCAACTGGTTATAAACGTTGATTCAGATTTATATTCAAGTAGTAAGACAGACTATAATGGTGGCATTATGTATGGGTGTCAGGTTGGGTAATGGGTTGGGCAGACTAGCCAGTACTTTTTTGTCATTTTATTGATACTCGCTAAATTAATGTTTAAAAAATGGTTACCAAAACTATATTATTACAGTAACCGATTTTATGGTCTTGTAAGCACCTGGATACACTTTTAGTATGCCAACTGCTTACAAACATTGCTTTTAATATAAATTATTGGATTAGTGACGAGTCCATCGAGTTGGGCAACAAAAACAGGTAATTTCTTATGCAGGTCAAGACAGAACGGGTAGACTAGTAAAACTTTTTTGCTATTACGATAATGTAATACCCTAAAGGTACAGCCATATGACAATAATGGAGCTAGAGCTTACAGTCAAATCACTAAAAGCATTACAAGGCAGTGACACTCCTCTTCCTACAGAAACAAAACTTTCTACTGATGCAAAATTGATCACAAATGAAATATACTCAGTCAATGCATTGAAGTAATTAAGGTATCTTGAAACCTTCAATTCCATTAATGAATCACTATCTAGACTCATATATATGATGTCTTAAATCTTAGCACTCATAAAGAAATAATCTTAAGCCATTTTAGAAGGTGTTTGAGATTGCTTCTTCACACAACTTATGCTTATTGCGTTTTTCTTATGTTTATGAGGTGTCTATTATTGCTGACTAAGAATTCCTTTTTTCACTAAGAATGAGCCAACTTATTTCTTTCAAAAGCACTTATATATCCAATAGTAAACACATAATCAGGTACCAAGGGAGCATTTTAGATTGCTCATCCATTCTATTCAAAGAACAAGGATTTAGATTTCTCAAAGTCTTGTTTTGGCACGTGAACTACCAAATGTTCCATAAAATGTTACAAACTTTCAATTCCAATATGCACATTTTGGTGACCTTGTCATACCACAAAATCCGACACGTGTCGCTATTTTTTACATGTCACCTCACAAAAATGTGCATATTTGAACACATTTTGAAAGTTTGTAATATAACATAACTTGATGGGACATTTTGTAGTTCACCTACGATAACACGACTTTGATAAAAGTTCGTTGCTATTTAATTACCCAAACCAAAGAGCAATATTGAAGTAACCACTAAAATAAACAATCACAAACACCCTCTAATACTACTTATCCCTTCTCTTCTCTATACTATATATAAAGAGAAAACATATTTGCTTAAAACTCTCAAAGTGAGAACTATGAAATTACTAACCTACCCATACTCTCTGTTCCTTCTAATTTTATACTTTACATCCATATACTTTCCTTGAATATACCTTACATTTAAAAACGAAACACTTGACCACAACTTCAAA